>JAWPHD010010705.1:0-90940 GCA_037043455.1 Cyrtodaria siliqua
TCATGGGAGTAGCTCACAGAAAAGGTAATAATCCTGGTCTTCATGGGAGTAGCTCACAGAAAAGGTAATATATCCGGTCTTCATGGGAGTAGCTCACAGAAAAGGTAATAATCCCGGTCTTCATGGGAGTAGCTCACAGAAAAGGTAATAATCCCGGTCTTCATGGGAGTAGCTCACAGAAAGGGTAATAATCCCGGTCTTCATGGGAGTAGCTCACAGAAAAGGTATATAAAAGGGACATGTGGCAATCTAAGTAGCTATAAGCATTCAAATTAGCACCTAAAACTCACAATTGTATTACCTGTTATTTAAATCCATGTATATACAAGCAGGTTTAAAGTGAAAAGTGTTCTGGATTAGTAAATTGAGGTGCTGATTTAAATGTTTGATAACAACTTCAAGATTGCCGATTTTGTTCACCCTTCGTTAAGCTAAATTGTAAAAGGAAAACTATTTTTTCTTAAAATCTGCATCTCTGTATCTGTCTGTCTGACCGTGTCCATTATTATGTATAACCAGTATGTGCAATACTGCTTTTGATATTGAAAGAAAAACAAATAAACTGGAAATAATCGACATAACGGTGTACTGTGTGTTTTTCATCTTCCATTCAAGACTTATGCTGCCTTGATGATAGCCTTCTGAATTATTGTTTGGGGCGCTTGTTTCAGCCAAAGTTTTTTTGGACATTTCAGACTAAATTCATCTAGTTCCTAAGTATGTTGTACATCAGTGAAACATAAATTTTTAGTGGTAAATAAAAATATCTTGCTTTTCAAAATCGGTTGAGAAATAAAAAATTCATGTGCGAAAGCAGTTTTGATGGGGCATTTTCAATGCAAAATTCTGCTGCAAGAAAAATTTGAAAAACTTATTTTTTTAAGATTTTTTTATCTAAAAATGGTTTTAAATTGTTGGATATTTGTAAATTAAGATACCCTGAAAGTTTTACAGCAACGAAGGCTAAGTGAAGTTATTTGAAATTTCTTCATTTTCTGCTGTCCCACCAACAAGGAAAAGGTCCCATCAAAAGATCATTTGGGCTGTAAAATATTTATTTCTCAACCGATTTTCAAAACTAAGGTATTTTTATATACCACTAAAAAGACCAGTTCTAATGATATATTATAATTCATTACATATTTAAATTGCTCAAGCGACTGCAGAAAAACCTTTGGCTGAAACAAGCGCCCCAAACAATAGGGGGTTGTGTGTCCACAATCCACAAACAACAGCTCGAGTGGAAATGAAAACAAGAGGCCCAAGAGGGCCTGTGAACTCTCTACTTGCTTAAACGGTTCTTATATCAAGGGTTGTCATCACAAAATTCCCATCAGTACTACTTTTAAAACATTGCAAAAACAAGAGGGCCTGAGTGGTACCCCTAAGGGGTAAAACTGTCAAGGGACCGTAACTCCATTAAAAATCAACGAGCCGGAAAAAAACGCAATAGGCACAACTAGAAATCATACCAATGCTTCCTGCTAAGTTTCGTCAAATCCAACAAGGCGTAAAAAAACTAATTAAACCAATTTAAACAAATGAAACAATGAAATGAAAAACTTAAAGATCTCGAGCCAAGTTAATATACCCCATTTATATAAATATAATATATACTAATAAAAAAAACTTCGGAATAGCTGCCAACCACAAAAAAATCGTCTTAAAGCTACAGATGCCCTATATCAATCGATTTCTTCTTTAGGCGTGTCTTTATTTGTAACTTCATGTTCACCAGCTCAAGTCGAAATCGGGTATTTATGCGAGCAAATATAGCGCATGAAATCATTTACTGTATATACATCAACCAGTGCACATCGTACCTATACACAGGTAACAGTAATTTTTACCGAAAAAAAAAAAGTTAGCTTCTTTCGGGGCTCGAACACACGACCTTCTGATTTCAAGTTCTGCGCTCTGTCCACTGAACTACAACGCTACTTGAGAAAATAGTATACTAACTACCATAATTATGAGGCAAAATAACTACACATTTGAACGCATCTAAATATGGATCAATAAATATGCAGTCCATATGCAGTCCATATTGTCGCACGTGTAAACGTCCATATTGTCGCACGTGTAAATTAACATTGCCTGGTGTAATACTGTATCTTATCAATATGAAACTAATACTTCGTCTCAAATCAACCATATATCGACTTGTTATTTAGCGCTTGATGAGTTTGTGTGCGCGCTCTTGTTATTACTTAATGCCTATTTAGTGTTAAAAATGCTACAAAATACCAATAAATAGCGGTGGTCTAGAGGTTCAGCGTACATCTTTCAAATCTTACAAGTGCAAGACTGTGGTTCAAATCCCGTTCCGGGCAACTATTTTTTTATCACATATATTCTGGAGCCGTGTATTTATCGATGTTACCTGTAAGGAGGCTAAATAAAAATGTGAAATTTTACACATCGATTTCTCCTTATATACCGACTTTTGGGGTGTTCGTCGATTTGAAACTACTTCACACGTGACTCATTCATATTCCAGAGGGATTACCAGTTAAAATAGGGACTGTACAACTTTAAAGAGGCAAACTATAGCATTTTTAACTAAAACAAGAGCCATAACTCCGCCATTACTGGTCAGATCTAGGTGGTTTTCGAACTTGTTCGAGCTTTCATTGATATTAACAATCTGTTAAAGTTTAGTAAAGATCAGATGAAAAATAAAGGCCCTATCGTCTTAACGAGGCAACATATAGCGTTTTTAACTAAATCAAGGGCCATAACTTCGCTGTTACTAATCCGAACTGGTTGATTTTCGAACTTATCCGAGCTTTTATTGACACTAACAATCTGGTAAAGTTTGGTAAAGATCGGATGAAAAATGGAGGCCCTATCGTCTTAACGAGGCATTTTTAACTAAATCAAGGGCCATAACTCTGCTGTTACTAGTCCGATAAGGCTGGTTTTCGAACTTGTCCGAGATTTCATTAACATTAACAATCTGGTCAAGTTTGGTAAAGATCAGAAGAAACATGAAGGCTCTATCGTGTTAACGAGACACAATTTAACGACGGACGGACGACGGACAACTCGGCATCCCATAAGGCCAGCAGAGCTAAAAGCTATAAAATGTGCCCATGGGACATGGATGCCCATGCTGAAGTAACGCTGTCAGTCGCAGTAAACAAAGTATGTAAGTATGTCAAGGTCATTCCCATTGACTTTTTACTAGAAACATGCTGCTGTCATGTTGATGTTAGTTTAAACGAAGTTTAAAAAAGTGTGAATTATCGTCTAAATAAACCGAGTATGATAAGTAGGTCAAGCTCTTTCATATTTGCCTACATAATGTCAATGATGTAAGAGTGTATGAAGTTTGATAGGCTTTTGGTATCTAAATGATGGACTTCAATATACTTAATGTAAATTAACAAAGTGCAAAAGTAGGTCAAGGTCATTCATACTGACTATGTTTGCAGGTCAAGGTCATTCATATTGACCTATTTTTTTGGGTAGGAAAACGGGTGAACTGTAGAAATTTAAACTGTTATGGCTTTTGGTATCTGAGTAATGGCCATAACAAACAAAAATTTTTAAAAAAGTGCAAGGTCATTCATATTGACCTCCTTTTTAATAGGAAAATAATGTTGTCATAAATGTAAGAGTGTATGAAGTTTGAAAGTTGTTAAGACTTTTGCTATCTAAATGATGGACTTAATAAAGTACTTTAATGTAATTAACAAAAGTGCAAAAGTAGACCAATGTCATTTATATTGACAAGGATACTGCTGTCATACAGTCATACAGATGTTAATGTGTATAAAGTTTGAAAGGCGTATGGCTTGTAGTGTGTGAGGAATGGAAATAATATATATAAAAAAGCAAAAGTTAACAAACCGCGGAAAGTAGGTCAATGACATTCATATTGACCTACTTCTGGTTGTCAACAGGTTTTATGAAGTTTGAAAACTATGCAGAACAATATAAACCTCCTATTGGTTAAAAGGCGGAGGGAATATAAACCTTAGAACTTCACGTACGCACATAGAGAATAAAACATTTATGTGAAACTTCAACAAAGTGCAAAAAGTCAGACTAAGTTTTTGGAAACTACGCTCGTAAATTTTAGAAACATCCCTTTTTGGTGTCTTGACCACAATCTTGAATGTAAAACGAGTCCGTGCGTACATCCGTACGGACGGATGGGCGGACAAGGCCTCCACTTTCGTGATGAAAAGAGTAGTTCACAAAATATCCAACTTTACATAGCATCACGAATGTTTATATGTTTGTACATATTTACGGTTTGGTTACTTATTAAGTCAGTTAACCTGTATAAATAAGTTTTTTTTTGCTTCTCTAAAATATAACACAGAGATGCATCAGCATACGAAGGTAGGTAATTGGTACAGATCCGTGCAATTCCAAATTATGAGTTATCTTTCTTTTGAAACTGCTGGTACACATTTTGCCGTGAAAACGGGAAATGGCGTTCTGGAGTATGTGTTTTGCTTTGTATTTTAACCTACCAAACACATCATCACTACCTCCCTCCCACCCCAGTCATCAAACTCAAATTCTTTATCCACCCCTTGTTGATTTGTTGGCGGCGCGCGCTGTCTATATTGATGCTGCATCATACCAGGGCTTTATATGATTATCATCCCAGATCATACTCATACGGAATCCTGCTAGGGCCATCGCGATCTCGCGTTTTCAATTTCGCGAGATTGCGAGATTGCGAAATAAATTTCGCATTCTCGTCCTATTCAACATTGAAAAAAACGCGAGGTTTGCAATCCAAACTTCGTGCAAACCTCGCGGTTTTATCACGTTTTCATTTGGACGAGATCGCGAGATGCGAAATAAATCTCGCATTTTTGCCGTATTCTACAATGAAAAAAACCCCGCGAGATTTGCAAATCAAACTTCGTGCAAACCTCGCGCTTTTATATCGGCCTATTGTACGATGAAAAAACCGCGAGGATTGCAAATCAAACTTCGTGCAAACCTCGTAATTTTATTCTTATTAGATTACGAGAATAAGAAATATGTTTTCTTGTTTTTGCCCTCTGGTACATCGGAGAAAAAAACGCGAGGTTTGCTAACCCAAACTTCCCCGCCAACATGACGACACGACAACTTGCCAAATAAGGTATTTGTCATGTTAGCGGGGCGAAGACGCAACAACACGACAACTAAAACGCGCCAACACAACATTTTCATACACGACAACTCGACACATAAATATGGCACGTTGGTGCCCCCTGAATGTCGAGTTGTCTTGTAAAATGGTCGTGTTTTGAAGACACGACAACACGACAAATAAAAAGTGACTTCACAACATTTTCAATTTTTCATAAACGACAAATCGACACATAAATCTTTCCTCTGAATGTTGAGTTGTCGCGTAATATTTGTCATGTTGTGTCTTTTGCGACAGTTCTCCGTTACATGTAAAATCTTAGTAAAAATATTTGTAAACTGGAGAGCGAAATTTAAAGTTAGTATAAACCTGAGATTTTAGGCAACGACTCGCCATTTCCAAATTGTTGAATCTAGATTTTTTTTCGGTTTGCGTACTTTCGCCTATGTGTTTGTTACAGTGTCCGGTTTGGGCCAGATACAAGGGCGACAATGCGACACCCGACAATGCGACATCACGATATTGCGATGCGACATTGCGATACGACAACTCGACATTGCGGTATGACAACGCGACATTGCGATATGACATCACCAATTATGTCGCGATGTTGTATCGCAATGTCGTAATGTCGCCAACGATAACGCGACATTCTTTCAATTGTCTTTCAATTGTCGTAATGTCGCAAACGAACAAAGAATGTGAATTGTGTTTTTTTTACTTCATGTCCTCGCGTTTTATTCTTTCAGTTAATGTTGATTCTGATGTCAGTAGGTCAAAGGTCAAGGTCGCTGTGACCCGATCATGAAAATCCATTTCCGCAACTCCTTAGTAGACATATGTTGCAAATATCATGAATCTTAATGAGTGGACTGCATGAGGTGAGAGGATGATCCTTATTGCTTCTCAGAGGACACCCATTTAACTAGACAGGACCATTCAACTATTAATATTTAATTTCAGGGAAATTCACCTTCATAAATGCTGCCTGGCCAGGATCTAATCATGACAGTTTGGTGTTCAGGTTATCAGTACTCAGTGATTTCTTGGAAGAAAATAACAGAGACCTCGAAGAGGGCGTGATTCTAGGAGATAGTGGGTACGAAAAAGTAACTTGAAGTTTATGAACAGCAGCTAAAGTGATAATTTTAACAGGAGTGACTACTCCTTCCTATCTCAACTGGACAGAAAAACATATTATAATTGGTTGTTTCCCTTTAACTTGTTACACCGATCGCGGAGGTTAACATTCCGGCTTAAGACACAGCAGTGCCTGACCCCACCACCCCCAACCCTCACCCCACCGTAAGTACTTACCCCAGAAGAGGATTTTGAGGACTAAGGTCAAGGTCACCATTACTTTATGAAATCTGTAACTCCTCTCCCCCTCAAACAAATATCATGAAACTTCATAGGCTTACTGCCTATAGTTAGAGAATGACCCACACCGGTTACATGTTATCTTAAATGTAATATCAAGGTCACGCACACTCCCAGTCAATTATTAAATAAGGTCAAGTGCCTGAAGTATATGTCGGTGATATTTTTTGCTTTAATTATATAATATACAATTATAAATAGGTTTAAAGAAAGAGAAGATCACCAAATAGATCATGTCAAGGACATAAATGTGTCGATTCTTACGATGGCGGGACGTATTACTGGTTCTACCCAGGAAGTGGTCTACCTACACCACAACACATCAACTGTCATACATAGCCTAACATGTGCTGCACATGACTGTGGTGGTTTATTCCGAAAATTTAGGTAATGCAGCAACAGTATCGTACAACAATATTAAAGTCACTATCCAGCCAACAATAGCCAAATTTTAAAATAAATGTACAACGTTTCTAAGCTTACTTGCTTTATAGCACATTTAACTTACATATGTTGCGAATCTGAACTCTGCAACTATAATATAACCACCTTAATCGGCCAGGCAAAACATCACCCTTAATTCTTTTTACGCATGCTAAGTTACAGGTATTTTAAGTATCCGCTAATAAATATAACCTTTAATGATCTTTAATTGGCACGTATGCATTTTTTTATGACCTCAACACACATGGAGATACTTTGAAGAACGGGTTTGTGTTGTAAAATTAAACAGATGTTTACGTCCATTACAAAGCAAGCATAATGAAGTGAATATTTACATGTTATTGTAATGTAACGCACTTTTAATTTGTATGTCATTTAAGAAACAAAGGTATTGATTTCTTATTTAGCTACGCAAGCAAGCGCTACATGTTAACTCCATATAGACACACGCAGGGAAGGCCACAATAGAGGTACCAAGCTGCACACTGGAACAAGAGGACATTTGGTCAGTGGAAACGGAGATTTGGAGTGCTTCATGGGGAAGTATGTATGACAATTATAATGCTCAAATATTAAGTTTTTATAAATCCAAAATTACAACAATGGATCAACACTCAGTTCTCTTTTTTTTACACTTTACACTAACGTTTCAGTGGGATGGATTCAAAAACCTATTGTAAAGTTTCAAAATAACTTACACTATAATAAAATCTACTGTTTTCAAACATTTCAATAAACTATATTCTGTCAATTCCCAGTAACCCTTCTGACAAAGGACAAATGCACCTAAAATAACTTGTATTAAATGTGTTATTTTACTGCTCATAATGAGAATTAATGATAAAGTTGTTTGTAAATTTCAGACAAAGATGAGTCCAAGGATAACATCTAATATTGTGATGGCATGTGCTGTGTTGCATAACATCAGCAAGAACATGAATGAGCCACTCTTAGATGGCCCCGACGGAGGTGCCAACCAACAGCAACCAGGCCCAGAACCATATGAGGGACCAGAAGATGGAAATGCTATCCGCGACTATATAGCGAGGGCTTATTTTGCTTAACTATGTAGTTATATGCAATTATAGAAATAACAGAGAATTTATTTTAAGTGACTATCTGATTACGTTTGCATGGAGATACCAAACGGAACATTATACAGACGTATCTATATCAGAAAGTTTGTTTCATGTTAAATGCATAAACTATATACTGAAAAACATTTGACATATGATATAGTTTGTTCTTATAGGTTATTGCATAGATGCTAACAGTTCCGTGACGATGATGTGTCTCGACTCGTCCCTTTCACGCTCAAGGTTGTCTTTAATCAATCGCAACACCTCTGTCTGTAACGAAATCTTCTCTCTCTCCAACATTGACGTTTCCCTCTGCTCCTTCCATCTGTTCTTTCCAAACATCTTCTTGTGACAGCTTTTGGCGTTTCCTTGTACTAGAAAAACAGAATAACCTTTTTAGTAACCTTTTTTGTGTTTGTATGTGCGTGCTGGCACATTTCATATCTTAACACTGATTACTCGGAGTGAGGCTGTGCGTTCGTGACACATGAACACATTTTTGGTTTATAATTATTTTTATTTTAAACCTGTATATATATATATATATTCATTAGGTACCATTTAAAGAATAGCGTATGCAGCTTTAACTGTGTTTTATTAGCTCTACTGATCACTTTTGCCGAGGTGAGTAATCTGTCGTCCGTCTGTCTGTTTGTCCGTGAACTTTTTTTGCCGCGACTACTCCTCTGAAACTATTGGATGGATTTTCATGACACTTTACAGGAATGTTGTCCATGATGTCTAATTTATCCTAGCAAAAATTCTTGTTGAAAATTATTTTGATTCAACATTACACATAGACCGTGAGCCATACACTTTTTTGTTACCATCTCGAGGGACAAATTCTTACTAGTACCATGTTATTGAGTACCTTGTAGAGAAACAAAAAATCCATGATAGCAGTGTGAACAGGGTAGCTGATTCCTGTTATTAGAGTTATCTCCCCCTTTTAAGCAAAACTCTTGTTTCTTTAAAAAATCGTTTTCGCTGAAACTTGAAGAACTACAGGTCTAATATGTTGCATGTATTATACATTTAGTGTCCTCTACCAAGTATTTATAAAATGGGGAACCCAGGTCAAATATGGCCCAGCCTCGGGGGGTAAACAATTTATATATATGTATTTTGGGGTTTCTGTTGTAATTTTCGTCTCACTCTGTTTCGCCTCAAATTACAACAGAAACGCCCCAAAATACATATATAATAAATCACCATTTCATGGTGATTTACTTGATTTATTAAAACTTTTTTAGAACAGGGGTAGTGAAGAACACAAGTTTAATTTTTTTTGTAATATTATAAAATGTTTCTGTAATACAAAACAAATTTGTCGATTTGTTATCAAATTTACATTTAAATTAACAATTTTTCGATCTTGAATACAAAGGTGGTGGATCATACTCAAACACATTACTAAAACAATAAATCACACACTTTTTAGACTTTTTTGTAAGGTTGCCATTGCTTCCTTTCTTCCCTGCTCTACTAGTTGTTTTTTTGAACTTCACTAATTTCAAGTTTCTTTTGTTTGATATCCTGCTTCAAATTATAGTATCTTTCCAGTTCATCCAGAACCATTTTGAACTCTTGCTCAGATATTTGTGCATCACTCAACGCTTTTGATATTAACTGCTTTATGCTATTCAACTTAGACTCCGCCAAAGTTTTTATTTCATGATGTTTTTGAGCTTTTGCATTAAGCTTGCGTCTGATAAAATTAATACAAACACCTGTAGCTCCACATACTATTGCTGCTATTTCTAAAGGTAACAAAACTGGAACAACAAATCCAACCCCAGCCATAATAACACCTGCAGATATCAAGGTAGTGTCAATTCCATCCGTGATATTAATACCACGTTTATATTTTTTAAAAAGTGACTGACGTATATCTCGCTCTGTAATTAACTTTTGTTCAATCTCTGAAATCTTTTGTAATCTATAATTTTGTCCGTCTTCCGCTGGCAACTCAGGATATAAACTTGGTGCTGTCGGTTGCTTCGGCATTTTTTTATTAATAAATAAAAAATTAAATTAATTCAATTAATAATGATGCCACCGTATTTACAGCGGTAGCGTTGGCAACCTTGCATACAAAGTTAACAACAGAACCAGCACCAATCTCTAAAGGTTTATCAAAGTTATCATGATTGCGTGGAATGATGTGAAGCTTTATGCCATAATTTGGTTGTTCAACACCATTGACAGAAACTATTACAGATACGTCACCAACTAATCGTTCACATGCTAAACCTATTCCCATAATTCGTCCACGGCGTGTCATTACATACCCCACCTTTGTTTCTGCCCCACCGTTACCAAATGAGAGTATTCTATTCAACACAAGTGGGCCCTTAGCCTCCGCAAATATTGTTATAATCCCATATTTAAGATTATCAACTCTATCTCTCAAATGATTAAACTGGTCAAACAAAGGCACAACTCGCCTATATACATTTTGAACATCATTTATCAAAGCCTCTAAGTCTTCTGTTTTTTTAGGTCTTGTTGGTCCAAATATACTCACTGTTTTTTTTATAAAAATATATTTTTTAAATAATTCCTAAAACACAACTCATAGGCAAACCGTTATTATTTATTTTGTTGCCATACTCATCTCTGACTTCTATTTTCAATTCAGTAATTGCACCATTTGTAAGACAGTGATATTCAGGATAAAAACGTGTATATACAATATCCCCAAACTGCTTATTTACTACAGGTATAACCCCTTTAATAGTGCTTGGCGCACCATTGAAATAATTACTACTCGTATTAACTTGTTCCAGATGAACATATAGCTGTTTATAAGGAGCTAAATTAATTGGGTGAATTCCGGCCTGAATACCTTTTAACCATTTTCTGTCTTCGAACCCCAGCATTTTTGAAAGACCGCTTGATATTCGTGTCTCTATTGACGTATCTAAAATGGCTGTAGCACTTTGTGCAAAAATGGTTAGGGTAAAAAATTTATTTAAATTGCTGAAATCTTCTACCAAGTCTTGAAAGTTATAGAGTCCACCTGGTATACGAAAAGCTTTATCTTTTTTTTTTGTCTTTATGACTTCATGATTAATAATATTAAACCAGCCAATAGTGTATGTAAAACTTTTTAATCCAACGCGCTTATCTCCATTTTTATTATCGATATACTTTTGTAAGTTAATAGAATTGTCTATGTTTGAAATTGTATGAAACTTTTTTTTTTAATATATATATAAAATACAAATAAAAATGATTTCTAAAGAATTCAAATATAACCCGGGTGCTCACTATTCAAATACTTTTAGCAAGAAAGTGATAGATATAATAAATCAAAACATAGTCATTACATCAGACGGTAAAGACTTTAAAGCATCATTTACCAATGTCTTTGAAAAATACAAACTCCCATACGTTAAATCAGATGCTATAGTCCAAAGCTGGGGAACAGATTGGATGTTATTTTAGCAGAATCAGTTGAATATCGCTATTTGGTGTGCGACAGCTGGATGTGGCATTGATTTCAACAACCATCTAAAAGCTGATGATTTGGTTGGTTCGTTATTTCGATTTCATGTCTATTACCAAGTCAGAAGAATATTATTTGAAATGAGTGTAGCAATGCCGCAAGACTCAAATTGGAATGCGTTTGATAACACATATAACCGAAACGCATACGAGAGAATATGCAAGGAGTTAAACGTTGACTTAAATTCAGACTGGAGACAGAAACAAAGCTATAATGATGGTCTAGGAACAATTTATAATTACTGGACAAATATTGGTTATCATCCTTTGATAAATACTGTATACGACAACAAAACGATGAGTTTTACAGTCTATGAGAGTGATAAAACATATCACATTGATTACATTGCACAAGGATCTGAGGCTGAAAATAGCTGGTCTACTTTTATACAAGATTGTTCATTTGGATTTACAAGAGCCGGAGTAGAAAGAATCAATGACAGCATAAGAACATACTGCTGGGCAATACTTGGCTCACAATCACAAACAAGAACAGATATACTTGGAACTGGAACGGCATTTGATGCACAGAAACAATTTTTAGCAAATGTAGAGGACGCAATAAATAGCCCCATCGATTTGCCCAGTCAAATTTCAAGATATGAAAACACCCTAAAATATGCAAGAAGTAAAGTAAATTTTGTCTATGGAAGTGGATTGTACATGTCTCCGAGTGACATGGAATTAAGAATTGGAATAATACAAGACTACAATAATGAAATTGTAATAGCAACCGATGCACAAGCATTAGGATTGAATAATGATGTAAATGTAAAACCAGTGCCACCAAAAAATATTCAACCTTTTCAAGGCACCACAACAAAGAAATTTTTACCGGAACATTCTGACTTTGATAAATCAATACATAAAACTGTGGAACATAACCCACCAGAAATGCAAAAAATAGCGATTGAACACGAAGATAACAAAACACCTAAAATCGTTGGTACTATAGTAATAGGTCTTGCTGCATTACTTATCTACGAGATTTAAACCACTCTTTGGCTGCCACATACAACAACCCGGAAACAAACACAAGCAAAGCCCATAGATTGTTACCAAGCCAATTGATAACATTACCTGTTGCAGATAAAAGCCATGATACTATTGCACCAATAACTCCTGGAAGTGCTGCAGCAGCTTTACCAGCTAGGTTGGCAAGAAATTTACCAAGATTAATTAGTGTTTTTTTTATCCAGTCTTTTACACTTGATGGATCAGGTTTTGGAGTTGGAGTTGGCGCAGTCCCTCCTCCCGTTGGTAACCCCAATAATCATACCAAACGCAGTCAGGATACTAACAATAGTAATACCTTGCTCCCTAAACAAGGTTTTTATTCTCTCACCAAGAGTTGTATCCTCGTTTAACATTTTGTTTATTGTTTCTTTTATTCTGCTTACTTGGTTACGAAAAGCTTCTCTGTTTTCATTGATAACATCCATCCTTGCACCTCTCTCAACTTCAAGGTCTTTGATGCGATCGCTAATTCTTTTTATCTGGAATTCATCATCGTCAGTCTTAGCTTGTTCTAACTTTTGTTTTTCTCTTGTTATGTCTTTATCAAGTTGTGTGAGTTTTGCCACGTTATTGGTGAGTTCTTCCTTGACAGTTGTCATCGCTTTTACTATTCCATCCATTTCACGCTTGTCTATATTTGTTTGTGTTTCAGCATCAGGACGCTCAATCACATCCCAGTCATGGAGAGCACTTTCCATTGACTGTGCTGTGTCATTAACAACATGTGAAAGATCTTGTAATGGAATAGCATCCACATTATCTGGTAAATCGTTTCTTGTGCTCTCCAACTCTTGTCGAGTTTCCTGTGATACTTTTGTTTTACTGTCATACTCCGGTAAATTTAAAAATTGTCTTGCCGCCCTTGTTCCCCCAGAGCCAATAACCCTGTTATATTCATTTACCAAAGAACCAAGAGCAAGAAATGTAAAAGAACCTTGCTTGGCAGTTATTCTTATTTCTTTATCATCAACAACCCAGTATAATGTTTTACCATCATCTGATACTTTAAACTGGTCATAATCCATTTTGTCCGGTGCCATTTTATATCGTTTTTCTATTTCATTGTAAAAGGATTTTACAAGATTTGTCTTGTATATTTTAAGTGTGGATTCTGCCAGCTCTCCCCTGAGTTCAGCAATATGGTCGCTTTGATTAAGAAGACTTCTTAGAACAGGTTCATCAGGACCATTGGTAAATTATCATCATAATATTCATCATAATCATCTGGATCGTACGTAGGATTGTCATATTCAAATCCTCCTTCAGCCATTGTTTATTTTATTTAATTTTAAAAAATATATTTAAAAAATAAAAACAATGTCAGCTTACGGAAACAAACTCAACCCTCATAGAAAACTAAGAGAGCATCATGGTGCCAAGGGCATCCGCACAAGTGTAGTAATAACTAATAATCCATCAACAATAGACCAAAACCAGCAACTGCTTGTGAGATTTCCCAATCTAAGTACTAATGATGTGATAGTTCCTCGTACTGCTCGTCTTGCCTTTGAAATAGAACTTAAAAGCAGAACAGACGCCAACGCTACTCTATTCCAGAATCTGGGTAGAACAATTGTGAAAAAAATGACAATAAGAATAAGTGGCAATGAAGTCATGTCAATAGATGACAGTGAAATATATCATTGTTATGTAGATTTATGGAAAAGCACTACCGAACGATTAAACACAGCTTACCAAGGTATTGGTAAAGCAAACATGTTTAAACATAGAGTTGGCGTGGGAGATGCTTCCTCAGACACCAAAGATGAAGCTATAGCAGCAGCTTATGGAAATAGATTTTGTATTCCACTGGACTTTGAAATGTTAGAAAGTCATATGCCATTTTATCAAGCGGGGCTTGGTGATAGGTTAGAATATGAATTAACGTTTAACGATTATAACAAAGTTATCAAAAGCACTGATGCTGATGCATCTTATGTAATAAAAAATATTTGCTTGGAATTTGATACAGTAAGTGATGTTGAATTAGCCAGACAAATAAGACAGCAAATCAATGGTAAGATGTCATTTATGTATGATCGTATCTTGCGACATAGAAAAATAATAGCAAACAAATCTGAAACCCTTTGGAACATCAACATTAATGTACCAGCACGGAGCATGAAAGGTATTTTAATGCTGTTTGAAGACCCAGAAAGAACAGACACAGAATCCTTTTACAACCCAAAGATTGAAAAGGTTGAAATGACTATAGAGGGAGTACCAAATCAGTTGTATAGTCAGGGCATGAAGGCATATCAACATTGGGATGAAATCAACAAATATTTTGCCTTGACCTCAAAAAGAAACAAAGAGACAGAAATAGTAGCGAGGGACTTATACTTTACCAATGTTTCTCTTGAGACCTATCTAACAAAATCATATGCTTTGTGGCTTGACCTTAGAACATGTGATGACAATTTATTATACGGCAGTGGAAGAAGAATAGAAAACGGCAGTGAAAGCATAACGATACTAATAAATAAAAAAGCAGATGCAGATCAATCTTTAAATATTTATATATATATAATACAAGATGCGCAAATCAATTTCGAAGATGGAAGATTCAAAGAAGCAGGATACTAGTTTGCAACAAAAATATCCTAAATATTCACACAGTGCCATTATCTGTGGTCAGACAGGCTGCGGCAAAACAGAGTTTGTTCTTGACATACTTGAACAAGAGTATGTTGGAGTTTTTGAACATATAATTATATTGTGTCCAACCATAGAGTGGAACGAGGCTTATAAAAATAGATCCTGGATAGGAGATGTGAAAAACCCGAGAGATAAAAAAATAACAATTGTCAATCCCGATAGCAAAGGCAAAGAAATGTTACAAGAACTGTTGCGTTTCCTTTTCAATAAATATGCTGGCAAGCCCACACTATACATCATTGATGATTGCTCCACCACAAAAAAATTAACAAAGAAAAAAGATATGTTATCAGAGTTGGCATTTTCTGGTCGCCACGCCAAACAATCAGTGTGGGTTATTTCACAGAGATATAATTCTGTATTGAAAGATTTAAGGGAGCAAGCAAAATGGTTGTGTATGTTTTACACTAAGGACAGAGATAGTTATGAAAATTGTTTGAGAGAAAATGATGTTATTCCGACGCTGGAAGAGAGAACCAGAATAAGAAAAGCTTTAGCTAAGACTAAATATTCCAAGTTAATTTTGAGGACTGATCAACCAACTGGTTATTGGGTTGAATAATTTTTAACAGCAATGCTTTTTTTCTAACAGCATTGCTTTGTTGCTTATAGTAATACTAACAGCAAAGTAGCAATACTCACATGAAAATATAATGCAAATATCAAAAAATATAGTAATGCTTATAGCATTGCTCATAGCAAAGTAGCATTGCTCATAGCAAAGTAGCAATGTTAATAGCAATGTTTGCAGCAAATTAACAATGCTAATAAAAAAATAGCAATGTTAATAACAATGCTATTAACAATACTAACCATAACTAGTTGCGTGGTAAATATCGCAGCTGGTTGCTTTGTATTTTATATTTATTTCAAGATAAAAAATAAAATTATTAATATAAAAATGAATGCGGAAGAACTATTACAAGATATATCAGAAGGTTTCACAGAACGTGATGAATCAAAGCAACAAGAAACAAAAAAAGAAAGATTATCAGCCATAGTGGCGGGCGGTGGTAGCCGTCAATATTTGGACATACAACTCACGAGTATAGATGGCATGTCCCCGGATGAAATTAACAAACTTTACTGCAGATATGAAGCAAGGCTTGGGGCAAGCATGACCAAGACTTTAGGCAATTCTTTTATTAACTTGTATGTTATGGGAGTATCAAAATATTTTAATGTAACCAGTCCACCAAAGCTGATAGAAGATTTGGAGGAAGACCCATTTATTAATCATGCTTTGACAAGTGCTTGTTGTGTGTTGTATTACAGGTATGGGATGTGCTTGGCACCATTTTACAGCAATACTGACAACTGTTAGACATATTGATTTTAATAAGAATAAAAATATAGATAATATAAATGGAGAACCAAGAGAGTGAAGTTATACCTGTACAAAAAATAAAAAATCCAAAAAGAATAGAAGCTGGGAAAAAAGGAGCAGCGGCAAGAAAGGCAAAGCGTTTGGTAGAGCAAGATGCAAAGCAAGATGCTGCAAATCAAAATGCTGCAAAGCAAGATGAAAATAAAATAGCAAAAATAACAATAGATGAAGAGGAACCAGAAATCAAAATAAACGTATACAAAAATTATATTCCACCGTGTCTGGTTTTATTAGGTATTGCTGGGTTGGGTTTGTATACTTATAACAAAAAATCTGCTACGCAACCTGTGCAACATGTTGCTGTTCGTGTTGCACCAAAAGACCCGTTTGATTGTTTTTAATAATTTATTTAAAAAAATAATATAAAACATAATATAAAAAAATGGCAGCAAGTATTGACGGAAAACAAATTGTAAATATGATGTATCACGCTGGAGTGGAAACACTTCTAACTGTTGGATATTCTAAGATTGGCAGAAAACTACTAAAAAGACCAGCCCCTAAAGTGGATTTTAATATGGTAGATGTTGGGATGCTGTCTGTGGATATAATGTTAGCAATGGCTACAATGGATATGCTGATTAAGCAAGGTATTATTCCTGCAGATATTATGAAATAATTTTAAAAATATATATATAAAAAAATGGCAAGTGCAGTAGCAATGATGATAGGTGGCGCATTAACAAATGCATTGGCATTTAGAGGTTCAAATTATTTCTTTTCAAAAATGGGAAGTCATTCAGATGAGGAAAGACAAAGACATGACAAAGCCGTAGAACAATTAAACGCAGCACAAGCGGAGTGGAATAAAAAAAGAACAGAGAGGTTCGATTTTATTAATAAGCAACTGCAAAACGAGCATCATGCAGAGCAGACTTTTGATGATGTAGACCAAGCTATGAAACAGTATTATTATACAACTGGCAAACATTTGCTTTTAGAACCGGAGCCCAAGTTGAGTGATTTTTATACACCATCTCCGGATCAACAAAATAGAGAAATTACGTTTATTGTGGTGGGCATGGCTGCAACTGGATTTGTGGCGTATAAATTGAGTTCATAAAAAAAATAGTTTAAAACTATAATTACTTTAGATTTGGAATGACTAAGTATGTTTACTTTGAAAAGACTAAGTCATATGCATGATACCTATTTTTGTTGTTGTTTTTACATGGTTTCAATCCAATTGGTCGCATATAATATGGTGGTTTAGCACTCTTCTCTTTTTTATTTTTGAGATGATCAGGCGCCCATACTTCACCGTTGTCTAATAATGTCAATACCATGGATGGACCATATTCAGTATCTACTATTTTCGTATCTGTAATAGTGTATATTTTATTTATTTTCAAGTCTGTCCATTTCAGTGTGCTATTTTGATTTTGCTCTTCAAGCAGTTCATCAAATTGTGCAGTTGTGATTTCCATTTTTTTATAGTTATATAAAGTTTAATCTTTAGTAGAAAAAATGGAAAAGATTTATTACAGCCCAAAAGGATTTTGGAAAGGTTACTCAGCAGTTAAAAAATTGGCAAAGAGGCTGGTGTTAGTGAAAAAAAGGCATTAGAATTTTTAAAGAAACAAGCTGTGTGGCAGATTTATTTACCCGCACCAAAGAAAATAGTTAGACCCAGGTTTGATGTTTTCACTAAGAATGAAGTGCATCAAGCTGATTTGTTATTTTTACCGCATGATACTTTTGGCTTTGGCCGTGGACGCAAGACATATAAATATGCATTGACTGTGGTTGATATTGCGAGTAGATACAAAGAAGCAGAGCCACTGACTTCCAAGGATAGTAAAGAAGTTGCCAAAGCATTTGAGAAAATATACAGTCGGCATCTGAAATATCCAAAATTATTACAAGTGGATCCAGGCAGAGAATTTATGGGTGCAGTATCACAGTTGATGGCAAAACATAATGTAAATATTAGACGAGGCAGAACAGAAATACACAGAGACCAAGCTTTAGTGGAAAGATTTAACAGAACATTAGCTGAAAGATTGTTTGGTTATCTGTATGCTAAGGAAATAGATTCGCAAAAACGTAATAGAGAATGGGTAAAGAGATTACCAGATGTTGTTAAAGCCATAAATGCGGAGACAAAAAAGCCCCCTCCTGTTGAAACAAAAGTATTAAAAGATGATCCTATCTGTATGAATGCAAGTGTAAGAAATTTATATCAACCCGGGGAACAAGAAGGTGGAAGACGCAGAGCAACTGATCCAATGTGGAGTGTAAATATTCACAAGATTAAAAGTTATATGGTGACGCAAGGTATAAGAGTTTATTATTTGAAATTACCAGCGCCGCAGAGAGGATTTGTCAAAGAAGAATTACTTATTGTTCCTGCTGATACCCAAATTCATAAGTTGTTATAGAAACCATGTGCATCAGTTGTAATTCCATCTTCTCGTATATATCTTTTTGAGTAAAATGGTGATAATGTAGATTTGTTTACTGTTACGCCAAATATCTGATGCTTTATTGATCGTATCATATTCATTTTATGGGTGTATTTTTTCTTGCCAAACAATGCATCCTTGTAGTTCTCAAAGTTTGTTTGTTTTTCGGTTACATATTTTTTTACACCCTTTGCTTTCTTAATAATCTGCTCATTCACTTTCAAAATAGAATCTTGTTTGGATCTTAATCCAATATTTTCATCTTCCATTGCTTTCTTAACAATCTGCACATCCGCTCTCAACATCGAATATAGTTTGGGTCTTAATCCAATATTCTTAGCTATATACTCAGCTATAGAATCACCATCATCTTTTATTTTATTTCTTATTGTATCTACTACTTTCTCAATCGTCTGCTCATCCGCTCCCAAAATAGAACATAGTTTGGATTCAACTATAGAAACACATTCATCTTTTATTTTGTCTGTTACTTTCTCAATCATCTGCACATCCGCTCCCAAAATAGAATATAGTTCGGGTCTTGATTCAATATACTCAACTATCGGAACACCAGGACATTCATCTTTCATTTTATCTATTACTTTCTCAATCATCTGCTCATCCGCTCTCAAAATAGAATATAGTTTGGGCCTTAATCCAACATACTCAACTACAGAAACACCAGCACATTCATCTTTCATTTTACCTAATACTTTTTTATTTGTATCATCGTGCAGTGGATGGTATTTCGGATAATCACTTAAGTCATACTCATCTTTCATTTCAGCCATGTCTTTGTACACATCTTCTGTTTTGATTTCTACCAGTAGGCTATCAGTGTCTGTGTATAATAAAGTACAGTCACTTCCGTACCTTTTTTTCAGGGTATTATAATACCAATCATACATCATATACTTTGATAAATCCAATACTGACATTCCAATATAAATTGGTTTGTTTAATGTTAATTTTGTTTTGTTCACATGTATTGCTGACAATTCATCCGAAAATTTTATACGCCTGTTCAAGTTGGGTTTGGCTATTATTTTTCTTATCTTTTCATTTTCAGAGCCGTCAGTTCTGACTAGTTTTATATCAGTCCGCTTGCGTAGATTTTCCATTGTTTTGCCAAACACAGAGTTGTTCATAAGTTTGTAAAAATCTGTTTCAAATTTTGATTTAGCTTTTTTCCTAAGTTTTGTGTTTAGATTTATGTATGATGCCATCCATGGTTCTTCATTGAATTCTAATACTCTGTGTATTTTCTTTAGTTTCATGCCCAAAGATAAATACAGTTCCAGGTTTTTGTGATGTGTCACATATTTTTCTTTGTCAATAAGATTGGGGACTAGTTTTTCTGTATTTATCATGCTATTATTTTCTAACAGGTCTGTCTGGTATTCAGACAACCATTCTTTTTTCACTGCTAATCTTTCCGGTGCAAGTGGATAGTCATTATGAGATTCATGGAGTTCTTTAGGATATTCCAAATCAACTTCTAAAAAATATCCTTTTCCTTCTTTTGGCTTTGGCAACGTTTCTGTTTCCACCCACTTAAAGCCAGAACATGGAAGTGGCTGACTCATTGCCCATCCATAAAGATTATTTGCATCAAAATACATTAAGAAGTTGTTTTCCTCGTTAGGGTTATAATCAACTACATGTGGATTGTTTGCTTTGGCATATCGTTTTGATACCATACCCACCTCGCATTCCTTTTTCTATAAATAAGTGCATGTTAATGTCTGTCAAAAGTTCTAATTTTATTTTTGAATGTTTGAGTAAAGCATCCCAAGATAATCCAGGTGCTGTATAGTAATGTAAAGCATCAAGTTTGTACGCACTCATACATGTTTTTCTAAAAGTTTGAAACACATCTGCTAACATAGTTTCATCAGTTTTTAGATATACAATCATGATAGTCTCCAAGAGTTTTACAGTTAAACTCTTCCATATTTTTTGAGCGTATTCGTAATCTTTGGGACTTATACTTTCATCTGAGAGATTACTGTAAAACTTTTCTATAGGCGGTAATTGCGTTTCGTTAAATATTTCCATACTGTCCATATATTCGTATGGATAAACACCTTTTCGTAAAAGTAAATCTGTTTTTTCCCCAAACTGATTTTTGGTAATTTTGAAATCAGATTTGTCTGTTGCTTTAACCAATTTTTCCAAAGACGAAGCCATAAATTGGAAACTGTCTAAAAGTCTGAGCTGGCCCGCCACTAAATGATATGTATTTTTCAGCATTATTTGGGATGCATGTTATATTACCTTTCATTTTATGTATTGTTTGTATAATCAAATGACTATCATATCCTTTGAGGTTGTGAAATACAACAGGAATGATTGTTTTAGTTGGTTTTATTTTCAGTTTCAGGTTACAGTTTTTGTGTGCTGCACCTCTGTATTCTCCTGTAAAATGACAGTGGTCTCTTACTTTACCGTTTTTATCATTTTTTATTTTCATCCTCACATATCCAGCAGTGTGTTGCTTTTTCATGATCTTCCTCATTTTGCTGCGTCATGATTAATGGTTTTGGGTGAGCAAATATATTATTAATGCTGCTCTTCTCACATTCTAAGTGATTTAAAAAACTTTTCAACAACATCTTCCCTCTGTAAATAACAGGTTCTTCAGCTTTGCCATCATATCTGACAACCTGGTATCCAAAACCACAAGCTTCGTGTGCATTTCGAATTTCAGATTTCTTTCCAAATTTGATTGATTGCGGTTTAATTATACACTCAAAATCAGCATATATTACAAAAGGCACAGGCATTTGATTTGATGATTTTTAAATTGTGTGTGATTTTTACCTTCTTTTGGCATTTCTATTCTGCCAAGAACTTTTGTTAATACCATCACAGTCTTCTTTGTGTTTTGTAAGTAGTCCTTTTCCAGAATAGCCGTGAAGGCAACAATCGCAGAAGTAAGTTTGACCATGGTGTTTGTTTTGGTCCCAGAGTAGTCTATTCAAATTTTTAATTCAGCAATAGTGATATTTTGTTGTTAATTTTTTTGGTTCTTTGGAATAATCATCAGGGTTATAGTTGTCATCTATAATTCCTTCTTCATTATTTGGATCGTCTTCGTTCTCTGATTCAACCTCAGTGTCTTCAGATATTAAGATCAAATTAATTCGTTCAATATCTTTTGGTTGTTCTGATATTTTATATGGAAAAACAGATACCTTTTTATTTTTTCCTGTTATGGTATATCCATAAACATTAATAGCAAGATTATTTTGTTTTCTACTTTGGTTATTTGAGAAATTGGAGTGGGAAAGTCAATACCATCCATCTTCAACTTACCCATGTGTTTGTTATAACTAGATACCCTAGTTGGATTATTTTTATTAGGCCACAAAGCAGAAACCAATGCCACTTCCAAGCACTTATTATCTTCATTATTGACATTAATTATTGCTTTTTAATCAGATACTGCTTTAGACAAAGGAATATATGAAGAACCTTTTAATGGTTCATACTTTGCAATATTTAGTAAAGCTTAACACAGTAATCAATCTCCAATCCTGATGCTGTGTTTGTAAATCGTTCAAGGCTCTCTTGTATATTTGCAGATGATTCATCGTAAAACTCATTTATTTTTTTCAGAGTTTAGATTGCATTTTGTTCGCTGTGTAATACTGCTGTAGTGTATTTTTTGGTATCACCATCATCTTTGAATAAATTTACAGTGAGACTTAATTGAAACTTTAATCCATTCATCTTTGTCAGCTCTTTGCTTATTTGTTTTGTGATAATGAATTTTTTATCACGAAATAGTTTTTGAGGGTCTTTTGTATTTCTCGGCAGATATCTCGTATGCTTTGAAATAGCCACACATTGGTTTGTCAACCAGTTTTAATTTTCTATCTTGAAAAACTTGTTTAGTCATTTATAACATTTTCCTATAATTTAGCATATTTCTGCTTTTGTTCATTTATAACATTTTTCTTGTAATTTATCATATTTCTGCTTTTCTCGTTTACGTTGTTTTTTTAGCACGTCGTCTTTTTAGTAAATTTTCTATGTTTGAGATTTAACCTCTGGAGTTTCCTTTGAAACTTCACGGGGTTTGATTGTAGTACGAGGGGTTGGAATTGGTTTTACAACTCGTAAAGCTGAAATTGGTTTTACAAACTCGTGGTGCTGGGATTGGTTTTCTTTTCAATGCCTCGGGTGGTTGAATAGCCATAAGACTATGTTCTAGTGTTTCTTTGCTTATCACTCCTGTATCAAACAGGCGTATTAAATTTCTTATAGTCTCTTCGTTTTTTTCCATTCTCTTTATTTGTTATATATTTAAAAAAAAAAAGTTAATATAAAAATAATTATATACAAAATAGACAATGGAAATCAATGTTTGTAAATTTCTTAAATTGGATCACATAATCCATGTACAAATAAGCCTACAAAAGATTCTAATTATTGCAGTTTGCATAAATATAGATTAAAAACAAGTCATGCATTACCGTGTCTAATATGTAAAAAAGGCACTTATGCAAAATATCAAGTGTGTGTTGGTTGCGGTGCAGCTTCAATTAGAAAAATGAACGATTATTGGAGGTTAAAGTCGTATAACGCTGAGTGTCTCAGATTTAGACGTATTAAGGTTTAAATTATATTTTGATAACTATTTGAAACTTGCAATCTTCACTACCCCTATTTTAAAAAAGTTTAAATAAATCAAGTAAATCACCATTTTATGGTGATTTATTATATATGTATTTTGGGCGTTTCTGTTGTAATTTGAGGCGAAACAGAGTGAGACGAAAATTACAACAGAAACCCCAAAATACATATATATAATTTTCATACAGTTATATAGGAAATCTTTAAAAATAAATAATTTCTCTAAAACTGTAAGAGCTAGAGGTCCCATATTACGCCTGAAGCATAAGCTTATGGTCCACTAGCAGTTTGTTAAAATGTTGACCCTGGGGTCATATCTGGCTCCGCCCCAGGGGTCCTGTATTTACATAGAGTTATATAGAAACATCTTTAAAATCTTTTCCTTACAAAAAACAAGAGTCTACCAATTTGGTTCACATCGTGACTCTGTGTCCTATGGCCCGGTTCTGGGGTTAAAGTTTTACAAAGAGTTATATAGGAAAGTCCATAAAAATAAACTACAAGAGCTAGAGGTCCAATACGATGCATGTAGCATGAGAGTATCGATCTCTACCAATTATTTTGTTCAAATGGTGATCTTATGGTCAAATTTCGCCCTGTCCCGGGGTCACATATTTACATAGAGTTATGTAGGACCGTCTATAAACATCTTCTCTGAAACTACAAGAGCTAAAGGTGGAATAAGCTACATGTAGCTTAAGATTAATGTCCTGTACCAAATAATTTAAATGGTGTCCCTTGAATCAAGCCTGGAATCAAATTTGGCCCTGTCCCGGGGGTCACACTATAACATTGAATTATATAGGAAAATATATTCAAACAGCTTCTCTGATACTTCAAAAGCTAAATAATAGTTCGCATGTACTATAAGCTTATGATCCTCTACCTAGTTTGTTCAAATGGCGACAATGGGGTCAAATATGGCCACTACGGCGGTCACAGTTTTACAGATGTATATAAAGAAATTGTTGTTGTTTCTTAAAACATGAGAGCACTTTGAGACAAGGCGAGTGGGTCTCTTGTTTATGGCTTGAAGTTGTACACTTTTCATAAAATCACTTCAAAAGTTTTAAGCGGACTGAAATATATAGAGAATGTGACTTTTGATAAGGTATTCCATTATGAAGACTTAACCATGATTACAAATCGCATATTGAATAAATCCACGAACTAAAATCATAAAGTAGACCACTGCATTTTCGAATAATTGTAAAAAAAACCAAAGAAAAAGAAAAGGCATTTGACGTTGATTTTTAGGTGTTTGTTATACACATTTTAAAATAACCTGCCTAATTACGACAAATTTACACTACAAAAACAGTTGATCAAAACTCTATCCAGGTGTTCATCTCATATAATAATGCATATGTGTCGCTTAAAAGTATATGTTTATTCATGGGTTCTTATAATATCCGTAATTGAATCAGTGTAAAATGAATTATCCATATTTTTTTGTCTGGCTGGTTAAAGCTTTTTATATTGTATCTATAGAGTTTTGATTCTCAAACGATGTAAGTTATGTATATACCTCGTGGACAGTAGGTTTAGAAACGATGTACATATGTTGTAAAATGTGGCTGTTGTTGTCGGGATAGCTACTTTAACTGCAGTAGCAGTACTGTAGTACCTGTATGTAATCTGTCTCGATGCATTGGGTACCGATTCTTATCTGGAAGCGTTTTTTTTTTTATCTTATATGTATGTTATATTGTCACATTAAGTTATATTATTTAAATCAGATAATAGTACTGAGTATTCTTAATTGTCCTTTTTTATCCCAAGGCATTAATTGCCAAGTTTATCAAAACAGCAATGAGCTGGGCATATATAAGGCATATTGCAACTCGACATACATGAACTTGATGCTAACTTGCTAGATAAGAGAGACCGTTGTGAACCCAGCTTCTTGGATATAACCTTTATGACGGATTAACATTTTAGTTGTATGTATGTTAATGCAGTCATCCTGATTGAGCGCATACAGCCTGTTGATGCAGTGAATAGCACGGGGGACTTCAAATTCAGAGGACCCTGGTTCAAGCCTCACCGGAGCCAGTGAATGTTGTCGGTGTGTTCTTGGGCAAGACACTTTTACCCTTGTCCGTCGGATGGGGACGTAAACCAGGCGATCCAGTGTATCGCTTGTTTTTTTTCTCCCATCATGTTAAAGAAACATAGGTGTCTATTCGTCAGTAGGGCAGGTTCCTAAATGCCTATATATGGGTGGTGGGGTAATTCAGGTGTAAATATCCTTAACATATGCATACATTGTAATTAAAAAGTATTAAAATAGACAACTTTTAAGATTTTGCGTTGCAATATGCAATGTTTAATTCATGTATTTATGTGTAATACATGATACAAATGTGTAATCATAATACGTATTGCCATGACGCATATATCTAAAAATGATTATTTTTTTTAAAAAAACCGTTAAATCGCACATTTCCTTTATCTAGAATCCTTTGGACTGTGTGTCGTCTGTACAATGTATGTATATATCAGAACATGTTAATACTACTTATGTTGCAGTTACTTTGAAGAAGGCTTATACTTCCAGTTTGGCATGTCACATGATGTGTCTCAACTTATCAGGCTTACTGAACATATATTTGCAATGCCATGAACATTGCTTAGTACTTAATTTCATCAATATATCATAACAAGCCCTTATTCATATTATAATATTATTTAAATCATGTAGAAAGGTTGTAAATTACTGATTCTTACAAGTTAACACATATATTCTAAACTAAATGCATAAAAATGTGTCAATAGTGGGTGGGGTAAATTGACTTCTAATTTGAAGCAAAATAGAGACTTCAAACTGAATTCAGTGCTAAAAAAGAGTTTATTTACGCTTTATGTAACTTAATGAATTGCAAACTTAAGTGCATCTTTAAAAAGTACATCAATAATTATTCACACAAGCATGACATTCAAAATTGAACATCAAAAACTTATATGAAAGCGCTACAAGATAACCGATTAATGTTCGATTTTTTTATATAAGCTACCTGTTCCAGATACCTATCATGGAAAAATGTAATCTATATACATTGCTCTTTTCAAAAAGTGATGGCAGAATTTGTCCCTTGAGTTGGTAACAATATTGAAAATGTTGGGTCCTGGCTCAAGGCCTAACATGGTTGCCAGCGGCCATCTTTGTTTGTATAGTTATCTCATCTACTCTGAAACTACTTCGACAGATTTTCATGAAAATTCACAGGGATGCTGATCTAGCTATCAAAAACTATCAGATGAGCTTCAAGGTCATTGACCTCTTGTTTTAACTAAAATTGAATGTTTATTACAATGTTTTTGTCTTAATTTGGTGTTTAATTGTTTTAATTCATTTCACTAAACACTTACAAAATGATAACGTGTCATTCTATTATTTTACCTGTGATGTGCGTCTGTTACGTCACATGATTGTGTTTAGCATGTACTTTGCTCACTCTGTGCATCATCATTATCAGGTGAAGCTGGTGTGTTTTTGACTGGTGTAGAAGTAGCTGCCGTATTCTAGATAAAGATGTAAATTATTGGAACTACATGTACTGATAGTTGAATATAAATCCATTGCAAAAATATGACAAGTACAAGTTTTCAACACAGGGACGGTGTAGTGGTAGAGCATCTGCCTCGTATGTGCGGGGTCATGAATTCAATCGCTAGCCGGGTCATATTAAAGAGTAAAGATATTAAATTGAAACTTTGTGTACGTGATCATCATGAAGTGTACATGACACAATTTTGGTGCGGCTCTGTCAATTCCATGCAGAGTTAGTGCCCTTGCACGTAGTTTACAGAGTTTTTTTCAGCAGGGGGGGGGGGGGGGGGGGGATTTGTCCAAATAAAAAAATGTATACTGCCATATTGTTATGCAATTATCGTGGTCATTCAAAAAAGTACTGATAGTTGAATATAAATCCATTGCAATCCCCCCCCCCCCCCCCCCCCCCCCCCACCCACCACCACCACCAGTTGTATTATGCAGTATTGGTCATTGAAGAATGCGTGGACAAATAAAAAAATGTATACTGCCATATTTGTATGCAATTATCGTGGTCATTCAAAAAAGTGGACAGATCTAAAAAAAACAGTTTTATACTGCCATATGTTGACACATTATCGAGAATGCGTGTATAAATAAAAACAATATACTGCCATATTTTTATGCAGTTTTCTTGGTCATTTAAAGAATGTGTGGATAAAAAAAAAAGGATTACTACTGCCATATTTGACACACCACCCCCTCCACCGGCCCCTCCTTCCAGCACACCCCATGCACTTGTGTTATGCAGTATTGGTCATTGAAGAATGCGTGGCAAATTTTTATAAAAATAAATAACTGCCATATTTTTATGCAATTATCGTGGCCATTGAAAAAGTGTGGACACGTTAAAAAAAAGTTTAATACTTAATACTGCCATACTTTCACACACCCTCCCCCACCACCACACAATCTAGGGGTGTAACAGTAAAAAAAAGAGTTGACAACCAAAGAAGAAAACGTGCGTTTTCACATGATTTTTTTAATACCTTCTCAGTGGGAGGGACTCATGGGACGCACCCCCGCCATAGATCCATGCATGCAGCTTTTTGTAGTCATCAGGATTTTTGAGTATTAAATACCGTTCTCGTGCTGCTGCAGATAACACAATGCAGGGCCTCCCCATGACATAAGCAACAATTAAGCAAGACACATTGTTCCTGTTCTTGGTCTTGCCATTAACAGTTTAGTTATCTGGATTACAATTACTTTTTGAGGAAACAGTCGTATTAAAAACAATACAAAATTATTTAAAAGTGTCATCTCTCGTATTTAAATACAACACTGAACAATGTTATTTTAAGACATAAGAGATACGACAATGTGTTCAAATTAACACGATTGGAATGGAGTTCTTGTTATGTTGAAAACAAGCGTATGACTAGATACCGAAAAGAACGTTCTTTTCGCGAAAAGAAAAGAAATGTCCGAAAAGACAGTGCAAAATCTTTATTATTGATTTAAATTAAATATTTTTAATATCATTGGTTAAATTTAAGTAAAAGAATAGTAATAAAAAAAAAAAATAAGTTAAATTTTTCTTTTTTAAAAAGTTGTACTCCATTTTAGTATATTTTGGATTTCTCGTCTCCGAAAAGACATTCAAATATTGCGAAAAGACAGTATCAAATCTTTATTATTGATCTAAATAAAAAAAAAATTACATTATTCTTTACATTTAAGTGAAAGATTAGTAATAATAATAAAAAAAAAGTTTAATTATATTTTTTAAGAAAGTTATAGTATATTTCGGATTTCTTGTCTCCGAAAAGACATTCAAATGTTGCGAAAAGACAGTATCAAATCTTTATTATTGATCTAAATATTTATTTATTTTACATTTAAGAAAAAGAATAGTAATAATGATAATAAAAAAAGTTAAATTATATTTGTTGAAAAAGTTGTACTCCATTTTAGTATATTTTGGATTTCTCGTCTACGAAAAGACATTCAAATGTTGCTAAAAGACAGTATCAAATCTTTATTATTGATCTAAAAATTATTTTTTTTACACTATTCTTTACATTTAAGCAAAGGAATAGTAATTAGTAATAAGAATGCAAATATTGATTTTTGTTTTTAATTTGAAAGTTATACATGTTAATATATGTCTATGGATTCTGCATTAGCGAAAAGAAATTTCAATGTTCCGAAAATCAAATATTTTTTATTTTATTATTGATTAAAATGAAGTTCTTTTTTGTTCGTTCTTATTAAGCAGTACATTAGAAGGACAGAAAATATGAAATTCAATTGATCTAGTTCAATAACAATGGAGGTGTAAGTGTGTTTTCAATTATAACTATGTATGTGACACCTTTTTAAACTGGTATATAACTAATGCGGCTAGTGTAATTGGAACACCTGGATTAAGATGCCTTTATGTAATTGGATTATACTATTTTTATCATTTAAAACTGTCGGAAGCTTTAATGAACTCTTAATTGACATAAGTGTCCGACAGTTTTAAATGATAAAAATAGTGTAATCCAATTACATACTCTGTTTAGCACACCCCACAGTTTTAAAAGTAATTGAACACGTTCTGCCGAATATAACAAAGGGCTAATTCAAATTCTTGTTAACCTTTGGTAAGTATATATTTTTGTAATCTATGAATTTTCCCCATTACGTTATATTCATTTAATGTAAAACGTGCCACATTATTATACTAAATAGTGTTGTGTTGTCAAAATGGGAAAGTATTCTTGTCCAGTGTGTTTGGATAACTGTAAAGAAATATAAAAAGATCGGACAGGGAAAGTAGCATTCAAGGAGAACAGTAACTGCATCTTTTGTGAGGTAAGTGATTTTATCTTTGGTTTGGATCAGCACTGTTTTCTATGTTTTGTAAATTGATTATGATATATACACAATAACAGTTGTGTTCAGTATTTAATACAGTATTAGAGGGACGAACATATAAAACTAGGATTAATTGCAATCAGGCTTTTATTATAGAAGCGCAAACTATTTAATTAATATATATAATGTACATGCATATTTATGTATATTCATTAATGACATTTATCCCAATGTTTTGTTGAAATTCTTTCGAATAGTATGCATCAACACTTTAAGTCCACCTTCCTGGAATCCTGGGTGCACGTTGTCTTTGTCATAATGCCGTGGGTATATAAGGCGTTTGCCTACGTCCACATAGTCGCCCTTGAAATGTTTGCGGAGTTTTTCATTCACCGATCTTCTTATTTTGTTGAATGTCTTTTGATTCATCCCAGTCCATTTTGGAAATGAACCTCTTTCGATAATACTGGCCACAAACACCCTCTCAACACCAGAATGTTCCAAGTCCTGAACAAAGTTCACAATGTTCATGAATATTGTATGTGGATTGCAGGATGCATCAATGTCATTTCCTCCGACATTAAGGAAAACATACCTGAACATATATGTCGAATAGTATTTATTATTGTAATAATTCATGTTTTCGATTAACATTATAATTTTAATTTTCTTAAATAAATTCTTAAATAAATAGATCATTTATACATATACGACATTATTATGACCCGTGCTATGATGTCAACGGGTGGCGCGTGCTAAACGTGAGTGATGCAATATACAGGTTCTCATGTCATAATTAAGATTTTCGCTGACATATTTTAGTATGTTACATTAAGTAAGAGTTTATTTTAAAAAATTTATAGAAAAGTCTTTATTGCGGTAATATTACATATTATCTTAATACATTTAACAGTCACGTATCTGCATTTAAAAAATCAATAAAATCAATAAGTGACATGATTTAATACATACGGCATTATAATGACACGTGCTGTGATATCAACGTGCTAAACGCGAGTAACGTAATACGCAGGTTCTCAGATTTTCCCTGTTAAAAACCACCTTAAAGGTAAAATTAGCGTTTCTTATAAGTACTTACCGTGGACAAGATGAAAGTAGTCTATCAAACATAGGTTGAATCTTTTTTGTCGTCTTTGCGGGTCCCAACATAATCATTTATTTATATTTTTATATTTTTATTACTATTAAGATGTTTAAATATATCAAATAAAACAAAAAATAAATTGGTCTTTTCGGACTCGAAGTTACATTTATACTTAAATTGAAAATATTTTAAACATAATCATTTTATTTCGACTTTTTTTATTTACTTATTTCTATTCCTTTGCTTAAAAGTAAAGAACAATGTAAACAAATATATATTTAGATCAATAATAAAGATTTGATACTGTCTTTTCGCAACATTTCAATGTCTTTTCGGAGACAAGAAATGCGAAATATACTATAACTTTCTGAAAAAAAATAATTTAACTTTTTTATTATTATTATTACTATTCTCTTACTTAAATGTAAAGAATAATGTAAAAAAATAAATATTTAGATCAATAATAAAGATTTGATACTGTCTTTTCTAAACATTTGAATGTCTTTTCGGAGACAAGAAATCCGAAATATACTATAACTTTCTGAAAAAAAATAATTTAACTTTTTTATTTTATTTTTACTATTCTTTTACTTAAATGTAAAGAATGATTTAAAAAAATAAATATTTAGATCAATAATAAAGATTTGATACTGTCTTTTCGGATATTTATGTTCTTTTCGCGAAAAGAACGTTCTTTTCGGTATCTAGTCATACCCGAAAACAAGCGCTCCTCTGACCTTCGAACTTTCATGTACTGGCGCGTGAAACAATTGCTTTCTAAGCACTAAATGCATATAGAACGTCTGATACAACATACATGAACATGAATAAACTATTATGCATCTAAAGGTAAGTTTTCAACTGTAAAAACGATTAAATGTGCCTTTCTTTTCGCGTTAGATGACATGTACGCAATCTGAAAGCGAGGGAAATACAAGGAAATCCCCTCTGTTCTAAATATAGAACGTCAACAATAGCAGACGAACGTCAAATAAATAAATACACGACTGCGTTGCAATGCCTGTGTTTGAATAAATATTAAGCAACACAACAATACAACTTGCCTGCAATAGTACTCTCCGTTGCTCCTTCTATACCGTTGAAAGCAGTATCTTCTGAAAACATGTTCACAATAGTCCGCTGATTGGTGTCCAGCTCCTCAACACCGGTGCATAGAATTACCGGAATCCACCTATTTACCGGAATCTACCGGAATCCACTTGAATTACCGGAATCCACATTTTATAATTGATATAATTGATATATTTTAAAACATTGATAGAATACATTAGTTATAGTATTAGAAGACTAAAGATAATGTACTAATAATGATATATACTTTATAAAATATGTTGTTTTTTTATATATTTATTAGTTTTTTTTCGTATTTTATGAATTGTGCTAACAAATAAATTGCTAATAAAATTTCATTTACGGATGATGATGTTGTTTGCATTAGTTTTTGACCTCTTTTACATGTGTCATAATAATAGATACAGTATTTTATTGATATTGTTAAAAGGGCCTTGGTTATTGACAATTTTGAGATGTTCTTTCGAACAATATTGTTTGGCCCTTAAAGGCCTTTATAATGCATAAAGCATTTATATCTTGGTAGATAATAAACATCTATGAATGACAGATGTCAATATTCTCATGCCACCTTCTTTGGCTCCAGGATGAACCATGTCTGCGTCATAACGTGTGTAAATCGTGCCGTACATTGTACGGAGCAGAATTTGATTATGTGTTGGGAATGCATCGACTTCAAAAGGTAAGTGATTCAGTTGTTAACTAAGTATTAAATGGACATAATTCACTATTCTATTGTTACATTATAGATCGACCTTATTAACTCCAAATTGTCTAATATTTTTTAATATTGCCTTGTGCCCATTTAATACTTAGTTATCTTCCCGATTATATAACAACCGCTTAGAGCATATTATTGATACACGCAATATACATCGTTTCATGTTCACGCCTTTGTGCACATGTCAAAAACCTATTTCATTCTTATAAGACTAAATATTTATTGCGGAAACTAAGTGACGTGCTAAACGCGATTGATGTAATACACAGGTTCTCAATTTGAATTTTGTTCTGTTATATATCTTAAAATATGTACTGTATAGCGGAAAAATATTTATTGCGGTACTAATATTATTTAATTACATTTAACATTGATTTACGCCTCTGCATTATAAAACAGAAGCAGTAAGTGACATATCTTAAAAATTTTATAGCGGAAAATAAGTGACATGATGACCATGTAATATACAAAGCAGATGCATACGGCCGTACTTATAACACGTGCTGTAATAGCATCCTCACGTGCTAAACGCGACAAGATTTAATACACAGGTTCTCAATTAGCAAGACTTGAATTTTGTTCTGTTATATATCTTAAAGTATGTATAGCGGAAAAATATTTATTACGGTACTAATATTATTTACTGACAGGAAGCATGTTTTTTGTTAAAAATATCAAATATGTTTCATATTTCATGTTATAATGTTTTGTATTACGTATTATGTTAACAATGCCATTTGTATTAATATCATTTGCCATCCTTCCTGTCGCTCGGTATAAGGCTGGTGACCGGTGTAAATCACAGGCAACCAGGGCTTTGCTCCATGGGCACTGGGTAACTGACAGGAAGCATGTTTTTTGTTAAAAATATCAAATATGTTTCGATCATGTCTTGTAATAATTATTCCATGTTGGCTGTTGTTAATGTTCGTCTTGTCCATGTGCACTGTAAAAGAATAATATATATATCATTTTTGTAAAACAAACATAAAAAGCACCATAAAAGATGTGTCAATATTCCACATTAAAGAAGTGCAACCAAAGCACCATAAAATATGAATAAATGACACCATTAAAAAGATGTGCTAATTTGGTTAGTAATGGGTGGTATAGATGTAAATAAATAATTTTAATTTATACCACCAAGTCCTAGTTACACCTCCTCGATGATACTAACCGGAAACAACATAATTTTTATTTGTTACACTCAAATAAAAGATATGTTGGCTGACGTAACAGGGCGTATCTTATATTACGTCAAATTATCTGGTGTATTCCGGTAATTTTCGCTAATAACACTAATAATTAAAGTCACAAAAACGCATATTCATTAATATATTCATTAATATATTACTTAATTAACTATACATTTAGGGGCTGGCGTGGCGCAGTCGGTAGCGCGGCGGATTTGTAACCGGAGGCCCCGGGATCAATCCGTGGTGCCACTGAGTTCCGTCGGTGTGTTCTTGGGCAAGACACTTTACCTTAGCCTCGTCCGTCGGATGGGGACGTAAACCGGGCGGTCCCGTGTATCGGTCTATCCTCCGAGCACGTTAAAGAACCATAGGAATCTATTTGATAATAAGAGTAGGGAAGGTTCCCGGATTTCTATGTATCCTTCCCCTCTCTCTGGGGCGGCTCTAAATAACCTATACTGTGTTGACTAAGCCGTTAAAAAACATTCAATTCAATAACTATACATTTACGCCAATTTAGATCAAAAATAGTGGATTCCGGTAATTCAAAAGTCGTATTCCGGTATTTTTCGATAATTAAAGTCATAAAAACACATATTCATTAATATATTCATTAATATATTACTTAATTAACTATACATTTACGTCAGTTTAGATCATAAATAGTGGATTCCGGTAATTCAAAAGTAGATTCCGGTAACTCTATGGTGGATTCCGGTAATTCAAGTGGATTCCGGTAAATAGGTGGATTCCGGTAATTCTATGCACCCCTCAACACAACAGGGGGCCCCCCACCAGTTTTTCGCATTTCCTTATTAGCATCCTTAGCTTCTCTTTGTAGATTCCCCCATTTATTTCTAACTTCATCAGCAGACGGCACCGAATAGCCTAAAAGTGTTACCTGCTGTACTATGTCCCTACAAATTTTGGCTTTATCCTCATTTGTCACTTTAAATTTAGCATCTAACCGCTACTTTACCTTATCATATTCCTTCACAATCACATCAACCTCACTGCCATTAAAATTTACACTTCTCTTTCTTTTTTACTTTTCACCCTCCACAGTCTCATTTGTGTTCACATTGGCATCCATTTTGACAAACAGGATATGGACATAATTTTTTTCTAAACATTATATAGAATACAAGGGATACATTGGCATATCACCCTGCCATCAAAACATTCAAAATGGACTCCACCATTGCATTTCCCACAAAGTTACAGTTTAGCGTTTGTGCATACCATCACTTTCCAGAATCGCATAGCTCTAAACAACCTATCTAAAGTTTAAGTACTAACCTAAATTCATTAAAAATTTGCGAAGTAAGCGATGTTTAATTCATGTTTTACCACTCAATCAGCAGCTCCTCATAGCATTAGTGGTGTCAGGTCACGGTGTTGATTTTTGATTGCCATTTTGATTCAAATTATTCCTGTTCGTACATTTTCATGTATCTGTGAGTCAGTACTTTAAGTTTCTTCAGTTGTAATCCATTCAAGATTCATTATCCTCAACAGAAACATACGCTGCTTTTCGTTATGATTTTGGCGAAGAAAACCTTTAACTTCTTTTTACAACTTTGTCTTGGTGTTAAATTTCTCTTTTTTGTACTGATTTTTGGTTTAAAGACTCTACTTGGTGTTTGTCTAGGTGATGTAAATAGTGTCTTTTTGTCTAAATTTGATTTGTCTGGTGTCATTATTCGCTTTCTGTTTGTTAATACTGTTTTTGAGAGAGGCCAGTTATACCTTTTATATAACGATAATTTCTATCTTTTTCTCAATGTTCAGACTGAAATAAATAGAGAATGAATATAGTGATTTAGAAATTAAACAAAAGGCAGTGGCTATGCGTCCGGTGCCCGGACACCCACATTACAGTCTAGGACACTGGCCTATACACGTACGTAGTAAAGGGAAGGTGCTAAAACTAATATGTACATAATAATAGATACTAGTTGCTGACTGCTGTTGAGCAATTTAATAGTAAACTGTTGTTATACTTACAAATATATTCATATTTTTATTTAGAAATTATGAGTGGAAGAGTATGAAATATTCTAAAAACATCGATAGAACTGTTGGCTTCTGCAATAGAACTAATATGTACATAATTTAGTAAGTTGCAGGCGTAGACTAGGTAGGTAAGTATGTAGGCAGGGCAAAGGCAGTCAGGTAGGCGGACAGGCAGACAGACAGGTAAGTAGGTAGGTAGGTACTTAATTTCAAATGTTCACTAGGCCTGTGAGAAAACAAATACGTTTTTTAAAGGGACATATGGCAATCTTGAAATCTTTATAAACCACTAAAATTAGCCTCTTAATTTATTGATCCCGTATCATTTTGACTTTAAATATGCTGTCATATATCTAAATACAATTTTGAGTTTTCAACTTTTCTTCGTTATTCTAACTGGGTTTGAATACATTATTGGTGCAATATAATCAACAGTTAGTAAAATACAAAAACAATCAGATGTATAAGATTCTTATAATTAATATTAATGATTAATGCAATATAATCAACAGTTAGTAAAATACAAAAACAATCAATACCGTTGAAAGCAGTATCTTCTGAAAACATGTTCACAATAGTCTGCTGATTCGTGTCCAGCTCCTTAATAGGGGGGCCCTCACATGTTTTTCGCATTTCCTTATTATATACCATGTTAGCATCCTTAGCTTCTCTTTGTAGATTCCCACATTTTATTTCTAACTTCATCAGCAGACCGCACCGAATAGCCTAAAAGTGTCACCCGCTGTGCTATGTCCCTTAAAATTTTGACTGTCCTCATTTGTCACTTTAAATTTACCACTTCCATCTAACCGCTCCCTTTACCTTACCATATTCATTCACAATCACATCAACCTCACTGCCATTACAATTTACACTTCTCTTTCTTTTTTTCTTTTCACCCCTACAGTCACATTGGCATCCATTTTGACAAACGGGATATGGACATAATTTTTTGCTGAACTTATAGCGAATACAAGGGATACATTGGCATATCACCCTGCCGTCAAAACATTCAAAATGGACTCCACCATTGCCCACATGGTTACAGTTTAGCGTTTGTGCATACCATCATTTTCCAGAATCGCATAGCTCTAAACAACCTATCTAAAATTAAAGTATTAACCTAAATTCATTAAAATTTTGCAAAGTAAGCGGTGTTCATTCATGTTTTACCACTCAATCAGCAGCACCTCATATCGTTAGTGGTGTCAGGTCACGATGTTGATTTCTGATCGCCATTTTGATTCAAATTATTCCTGTTCGTACACATTTTCATGTATCTGTGAGTCAGTACTTTCAGTTTCTTCAGTTGTAATCCATTCAAGATTCATTATCTTCAACAGAAACATACGTTGCTTTTCGTAACGATTTTGGCGAAGAAAACCTTAACTTCTTTTTACAACTTCATCTTGGTGTTAAATTTCTCTTTTTTGTACTGATTTTTAGCTCTACTGGCCAAGGGCCAGCAGAGCTTATGGGATGGCGAGTTGTCCGTCGTCCGTCCGTCGTTAACTTTTGTCTCGTTAAGAGGATAGGGCCTTCATTTTTCATCCGATCTTTACCAAACGTTAACAGGTTGTTAATATCAATGAAAGCTCGGACAAGTTCGAAAACCAGTAACAGCGGAGTTATGGTCCTTGATTTAGTTAAAAATGCTATATTGCTATATTTTTCCTCGTTAAGGCGGTAGGGTCTTCATTTTTCATCCTATCTTTACAAACCACATTGTTAATATCAATGAAAGCTCGGACAAGTTCGAAAACCAGCCATATCGGACTAGTAACAGCGAAGTTATGGCCCTTGATTTAGTTAAAAATGCTATATATTACATATTTGTCTGTGATTTGTATAGGAAAATTTCTAATACTGGGAATAGAAAAGCTATATCTACTCGTTAGCTCTTCTGGGAAATATCTCCCAGTCCCAGTGGGAGATATTTCCCAGTACGGAACATTGCTCGGCCTTTTCCGTCAGTGGCGGGAATGCCAAATGACGTTCCGATTGTTTTACGGACGTCGTCGTCAGATTCCGCCACTAGGAAATAACGATTACGGAAATTAACGAAGAGTTCCGGTTCCACTTGTTTTGTTTGTATGACGTAATGTCGTCTTGGCTTTCTCGTGCAAACTGGTGTAAAAAGGCGTGAATCATTAGAAATATTAATAAAATATATGGTACATGTAACTTTTTGATATACACGTCAAATATGAAAAAGGCACAGCCTAAATGGGGATTTATCCAGTTTGAGTAACTAACTTAAGGTTGTTGGTTTGGCACGTTTTGACATTTTCACGTTTAAGAATATATATAAAACTTGGAGAAAATTTAGTGGAGTGTCGTAACCAATGTTTGTTTAAACGACTTTTAAACGCATTGAGCGAAGGCGTCGGGAAGTTATCCACAACTCTGTTTCCATACGTAGCTCTGCCACTGGGAGTAGAATTTATCCTTTTGATTTAAAAATAAGATTATTTTTTTTTCAATTGTGGGGTTTGAAAGGACGTAGTGCTGAGATTTGTATTGCATTGATACTTAAAGTGTCTTTGGTACTAGACGTCTTTGAAGATGACATTTTAACTCCAAAATGTCACTAAAAAAAGAAAAAAATAGAGTCACTGAACATTTTCACCATTTTTTTTCATTACATTAAATTTATTGAAAAACAAAGATTACTTTTCGATTACCTATATACATACCTATGTGACATCTTTGAAAACATACACAAACAATTGTATTCCTCATTCGTCTTTTTACTTTAAAAATACTGTTAAAGGCATATATATATATGGACCGTATCCCACCTTTTTCTTTACAAAAAAAAAAAAGATTCGATATATAAAAAACGTATGTTATAATGCTCACTTTTGTTAAAACTTATATATGACAAGATCCTATGACATTTCTTTCAAAAACAAGTAAATATATATAGATCTAGGTTCTAATTGTTTTTTTATTATAATTTCTATAAATTACACATATTTTGGAGTTACATGTAGTTTGACATTTTCGCTGTAAAAATACTGTACACACAATTTTGCTGACATGGAGATCGAATATAAAAATCAAACTGTATAATTGAGGATAAGTTTCACTCATCTTCCTTTTTATGTTAAAAAAAGGACAGAGATTCACATTCACGTGTTGTGGGATGAAAATTGAAATTAAAGTTCCTGATTTCGGAATCAATCGAGATGTTGCGAAGGTGCATGAACGTAGGTAATCGGATACAATTGTCAGATTATTAACGATGTCGCAACATACAAAGTGAACTAAGTAATGCCTATTAACAGTGTTAACATTGATAACAGACAAAAGGAAAATCCCAAGGTTTTATGGTTAGGAGTTTTCCTTTTTTTTTTTTATACTTTATTGTGTACGAAACAACAATTCTATTACACCCATACCTACGTCTAGTTTGTAATTATCTCCAATAAGTATATGCGCATGATCTGGGAAAGATTGGTTGACGTCATACAGTGATGCATTAGATAGAATGTCTAAGAACACGCTGGGAATTTGTTAAGTACGTTAGTACTTTGAATTATTGCAGCTTTCGATGTTCCTAATTTTAAAATATGCCAACTTTAATAATTTCGGCATCATATTTTACTAGCACCACAAACATCACCACAAATGCTTTTGCAAAAGACGTTTTTGAAATATTTAATGTTAACCCTTTAATGTTTCGATTAATCGATTGTTTTAAACCCATCATCGGTTTGTTAAGCATCCGATTATGAAGATCGATTATGAAAGCCTATAATCGATCATCGGTTAAATGTAAACGTGCACTTTAATTAACATTCAAAATAGAAATAAACATAATTATCCGGGAGACAACTCTTGTAAAAATGAGTATGATACACAAATAAACACATTTATATCAGTTATAATAAAATACAGACTTTCATGGCATCAAAACTCAGATTAGCATACACATGCTATACTTCCTATACGGGTAAGTATTATCGAGGTAATTTAAAAATATCCATATTTCATTTCATGCAAAAATATATTTAAAGCATAATTCTGCATCTTGATCGCGGGAAGTAGGTAACTAGTAGATTTAAACAATATAGAAGATAAGCACACATATAGAATGTATGCATGCTAAACTGTTCATGACTCAAACCCGTGGTCCAAAGCACACAATTATAATGTGACATAAAAAAATAGTGGTTGTAATTTATTCGATAAATCTGAATTAAAACACTGTGCGTTTGTTTTCATTACAAAATGTTACGTTTAACTGAAACAAATAATAATATATTATTAAACTTATTTGCCAGGTGTGCATGTGAAAAGCCTTATTATAAAAGTGTTTCGGTTGTAATATGTATTTCTTAACTAATTTTCTAATTATAAACTGCGTTTTAAATTCTTATTAGTTAAAAAAAAAGTAATACATGTATTGTCAAAATTATTCATGGAAATGCTGGAAACTGAAGCCATTAGGGTTTTGTTCTCGGTTTATCGTGACTAATCTAAATCAAAGACCAAGATTCACTTTAGAAGATTCATTCCATTAATTTTCTTTTCTTTTTCATTTTATTACTTAAAAAAAAATATAATTACAAAATAATACAATATTTGCAGATTCGAACTCGGATCTCCTGCGTGTCAGGCGGCCGTGCTTACCACTCCGCCACTGTCACAATTTAATGACGTTATCATTAACTAGTATATATTTTAATGTGCGTTAGTCTGTTTCCGCGACTCGTGATACTTAGCAAGACCTGAGTAGTAGAGTAAATACAAGACTTGAGTAGTGGAGTAAATAGAGTTTTTTAAGACCCAAATCAATTAAAATTGTTCTGTTTAGTCGTATTTATCGATTATTAGTAACTGGCGAGACTACTGGCCAGTATTGATTCATCCTCTCTAATTGCGGAAAATAACGAAGAGTTCCGATGTCTTTGATCGTACATAGTCGGCCAATTCCGTCATTCTTCGCTTATGGCGAGATGTCGCGAATGGCGACCAGACAAGGGACATCGCCGAAGAGGCCCGAAGTGAATTTACCATGCCTATAGTCTATTCTATTCTATTCTGTTCATTCAACAGATTAGGTCTATAATGGGGCAATGAAAAAGCCGGAATTCCTGGCGTATCCCAGAATTCATAGCGCGTAACGTAAAAGCGTTCTTAGTTTCAGTAATGGCGTCGAATTGTTTACAAAATCAGCTGTCGACTAGAATGGAAATGTATTGACTACGGGTACTTATGGTAATCTAACTGAAATTAGAAAAGTATATACATTCCCAAAAACATGAATTTGAATGAGCTGACTGATAAACGTCCACGTAGAAGCTTTATTTGATAATTTATTCGATCTACAACTTTCAAGTAGTACAAGTGCCCGTACCGGGTCTCAATAAATGTGTGGACTGTACAGTACAGTCTCACTACCGTAGTACTGATGCGTATCTTATTGGAGTACGTACTTGTGTACGCAAATTTAGTGCCGTGTACAGGCTTTGCCTTTAACAAACTCGATTTATTTCATTTCAATGATTTTACCATGGAAAATAAAACAGACATTCAACAGAGCGGGATCTCGTCAAAGAAAAAATGTTGATTTACTTTTTCCCCATTAGATATACAGTACTGTACATGTATTTATCAAGTTATGAAAAAGGGTTTTACCTTAATAACTTTTTGTTTTACTGTTTTGATTATATGTTACCTTATGCTGCTATCCCGTCAACAACAGGTACATTTTTAAATATATGTACACTATTCATAAACCTACTAATTATAAATTAACGATACTGTAAGTACATATGCAATACAGTATTGTTAAAGATTCCGTGGCTGAGTTGTCTAGTGTGCTGAATGTGACACTTGCCATTTTACCTCAATCAACACCGAGTAGTGACTTCGAATCCTAGGTCGGAGTCGCAAATGTGTTGATGTGTGAAAAAGTGTCAGTTGACTTGCGTTGGTTGGAGGGTTGAGTTGCCCGTGCCTGGTTTTCCGGAAAGCATGCACCGACCACCCTAGAAATAGTCGGTGGTGATTTTGATCTAAAGAGTTACCAGCTCTTAATTAATTTTACGCATTTTCTGTCACAGATATTTTAAGTACCTGGTAATAAATGTAGACTTTAATCTGCACATTTGCATTATTTTATGACCTCAACCCATAGCTATTTAGAAGAATGGGTTTCTATTGAAATTTGACAATTTAGTTTTATTAAATAGCATAGCTTAAATGCCTTAAAAAACTTACCTACCTACCCAACCATGCACTTATGAGTTAGAAAACATCAAACTTTTTTAAATGGTCTTAACATACAGTACATTACTGTATGTGAATGGTATGGTCTACTACCATGCGGTACATTACTGTTTTTGAATTATCAGGTCCAATAATACAGTAAATATTTATTAATTTTGTACATTTTTAAAATTTGTTTCAGGGAGTAGAAGTATGTACTAGCTCATTTGATACAGAATGACAGACTAGTGTTGACACTGTTGATTGTAAAGGTTGAGGTACATTTAGTTTCTATATTTTAGTAATGCATTTGCTATGTTACTTCTATGTAAGTGATTGTAACACATTTGATAGAAAAATATAAGATCTATGGAGATTTTACAAAATGTTATTAATGTTCTTGATGTAAATTTGATTTTTTTTACTTCTTTGATAAAATATATATTTGGGTGTGTGTATTAAACCATAGAAAAACATTTTTAATTTCATTTATGTAACAGAGTCTGGCCAGATATCTTTGTCTGGAAAGCACTGAAATGAAGTGCAAATTGTCAAGTCCTGTGACATTTGGCAATCACGCCATAATTAAAATAATTATTTAGCCAGCTGGTCTGGAATGAACTCTGAGATTTGCGAAAAATATAGCAAAAGTTATGCCTCTACAGGGACTCGAACCCAGGATCTTTGGCTTACCATGTCAGTTCTTTAACGTGAGACACACACTTTGCATTCAATTATCTGTACCCAGCTTTCCCATTGTGTTTCAGGTAGCAGATGTACCAGCTCCTTTACAACTTTGATATACAATGACAGACCTTGGTGTTGCTGAGTTGAGGTAAAGTTTACAGATTATTTTTTATATTTAATACCCACAACATTCCAAATTACTAGAAGAAGAAATGAGTCAGAGTTACCATACAGTAGGTACTAGTCTGTAGAGTTACAAAATAAAATAACTGCATTATTGTTGTAACAAACTAGGCAGTATTCTTTACAATTATTCCATTTTTTGAGTTCATGCAAGGGAGAATGAATTTTAGTTGCTAGTTTTAGATGTAGGTTGAACATTATTAACACCCATTTTCCTTAACATATTTTTTTTTACAGGCTAAATATTATTTAAAGGGTCATACACAAGCAAATGAAATATTTTTTTCATTTGACATTTAATTTTTATTTTAACACTAAAATAAGAATATCGAACATTATTATAAGCTCATTCACATTTCCTTCTCTGGGCTATATGTTGTCCTCCAGACTATATTTTTGAATGCAGGCCCATATATTGAGTCTAGCAGACCGATGTGTAAATGGCATGCAGTAATGATGTCACCCGGACCAATAGTGTATATTTTTGACATAGACTTATTTTATCCTCCAAAACATTTTTTTAGACAATAAGCAACTTTATGGACCAGGCTGAGTGCGTCAGACTAGAAAATTTAAGATACATAGACACCAGCTTTGCTTCTTTCTATATACTTTTTCTAATCTGACTGCCCTGTCCATTAACTTAAATATGTCCCTGAATACCATGCACTGTTTGTTAAATGTTTTAATTTAACAAATATATAGTTGGGCTCTTTATATATTTTGTGTCGGACTGCATGAGCAAATATGGTAGAGGTACTATCCGATGTGTAATACACACAATGTAATATTAACAGAATAAATGAACTTTGTATTAAACAAGCATACACGTCAAGTCAGTTAATATTAACGAAAAGTCTATGATTTTGTTTACACTTTCAAATTAGTTTCAGGAAAAAGATGGTACTGGATGAGTTGTATGACACCCTTGATGAAGGAATTATAGCAGACAAACAGAAAGAGAGACCTCATACTAATGGTAAAAACCCTTTTTAAAAATGAAAAAGAAATCTGCATATACGGTAACAACTGTATGGTGTTCGTCTTGTTATATGTCCCTTCACGAAAGTGGAGCAGGCATATGGTGTTACCATTGTTCGTATGGCTGTACGTATGGTAGATATGTATGAAAAAAGTAAGTTTTTTTGTTAACCCCATAATCCATAGAGCTTTCAGATTTCGCAAACGTTTACATAGATCTACATACCAATCAAAAGTAGGTCAATATGAATGACCTTGAATTTACATAAAAGCTTTACAATAAAGTTGTTTATTTACTAGTAAGTCTATTACTGAGATACCAAAAGCCATAATAGCTTTCAACTTCATACACTCACACTGTATTTGTTGCAGCCTTATTAATTGCTCTTTTTGGTAATAATTTTAATAAATATATATATAGTGTTGTTTTCTTTAAATTTATTTGGTAAGGATGATTGTACAATAAATATGTTTGATGTGTTTGACAGTGAGAGTAATCAATCCGTAACTTACAAAGTTATGTCTCTTGATTATGTGCTCATTTATTTTTTTCTGTTGCCAGCCATCTGAAACATGGCCACCATTCCTAAAAATGAATGAGCAATAGATGAATAGTAAGGGAACTACAAAGAGGTATAAACTTTTTATTTTTATCTGAAGAAATCTCCACAGCTTTTACAAATCGCAGTCAAATGTGCGCAAGACAGCTAGCATGGTCCTGATGTGGGAGTAAATAGGATAACCCACATTAGAGACTTATCAACACCATTATATTGTAATCTCTCACAATGCAGAGACACACATTTAAACCTGGCAATGGTGAGAAGAGAGTTCTGTACTTACTGTTACCCTTAAAGTAAGGGAATTATAAACAACATCTTCAATGAAATAAAACTAGAAGGCAAATCATCATGATGCAAAGCATTCAAGCTTGCAAAGCTATAACATAGAAAGGATTGAAGATCAATGGGAAAAGAAAGAAAAACAATTCTCTGATACTGCTTTGCAGTTTATATATATATATTTTTACTGCCATTAGCTTTTTATCTAAACTCTGATTCACATCATGAATTATTCCTGTCATTTGTTTTGAACAAGTTTCAGATTTTCTGTCATGTTGTATGAAGTGAATGATCCAGGACAGTAAGTAATATTTGCTTAAATGATGGAAGCTGCATGATTATTTTTTTGCAGTTGTAATTCAAACTGTGGTTAAACTAAAATATACCAATACTTACAGATTTTATGTTTCTTAAACTTTGGGTATAGGTATTAAAGTGTAAATCCTGTAATACATACAAATACATCATTTTACAAACAACTACAACAAAAGTTAAACATTCCAGATATACATAATTTACAGATGCTTCAATTTCACTAATTCAGATAGACAATCAATTGTAAATGTTGCACAATTAACATGTCGCCAGTTGTCAATCATTTATCCAGTTCAACCAATCAAACCAGAACGATACCTCCGACAAACAACAGCACGTGTATAAAGCACGTGCTGAGCACGTGCAACTATGTTATATAAACTATTGTCAATATACTCCGACATCAACAATAGGACGGAGATATCTAAGTACTGGCGACATGTCAAATAAAAGAATGGAATGAATACATTAAACTCAATCCACTTATCAGATGGCATTGCATAAACAAATTAATTTTTCAAAGACATGAATACTATTTTGTTTCATCATAATGTTTTTATTATAGATGTTCATTATTTTAGTATATACCCAGGTAAGTAACTCATGAGCTTGTAAAATAGATTCTAATATTTATAGATAAGCACTCTTGGTACTTCCTATATGACAGAAAGGAATAACAAAACAATGGTAAGATTGTAATTTAATACAGTTATGAATAATATATTTCTAGTTCGCTGCCCTGAACAATGGGCAGAAGAACTAATAATGAGATAGTCCGAGTGAAATGTTGTATCCCATGAACACGGAGTAGCACAAAACAGGTAGCCTGCAGGGCCAAACATTTTTTATATGTGAATTGGTGTTCGTATGAATTGATGGATATTTGTGAATTGATGTTTAGATGTGAATTGATGTTAGTATGTGACTTGATGGATATATAGGAAGTCATGTTTATAACTTATGTGAGTCAATGTTTATATATGTAAATTGATGGATGTATGTGTTAATTGATGCTTATATATGTGAACTTATATGTGAATTGATGTTAGTATGTGAATTGATAGATAAATAGAGTGCCTTTTTTATTTTTGATGAGCCGTTAAACAACATTCAGTTCAATTATTTTTTTAATGTAATGTTAGACGTGGACACTGCCATATTGTTTTTAGCTCTACTGATCAAAGACAAGTTTGTAGCAACTACTTCTTGAAAACTATAAGTGATATTGATTTGGGACTTCAGGACTTTTTTTGGCCGTTTTATAGCCGTTATTCGGTCATATTCCCAATGGCAAAACATCTCTTTTTTTCCCAATTTTGAGGAAAAATTTCCCAATTAAAAAAAATAAATAATAATAATTAAAGGGGAAAAACATGAGATTAGTAGTGACTGGAATAGCTCAGATGGCAGAGCACTCATTTGGTACAAATAACTATCTACATGATGAGTGGTCCCGGGTTCAATTCCCGGTTCCAGCAATATTATTCTCATGTTTATTAAAATTTTAAAAAAGAAAAAAAAACTATTTTTAAATTGAATAATATATTCAAAGCTTGTTTGTATTTTCACTGATTTTTTCACAAGAGCTTAAAGAAGCTGTTATTTCCTTCTGTTTGAGTCTACTGTTCTGCTTTTGAAAAAGTAGAATACACTAATACATGAAAAGGAACAATATTTTGCCTTTATCATCACGGTGTCCCTTTTAATTCCTTAAACAAATAAATCTAAGTCATGTTTCTGATTCACTTTTCAGAAATTTCTGAGAATGAGGAGAGAGCTGAATTGGAAAAAACTCCTATCAAGTGCAATTCACTTATATGTGTTGTTTGCGGGAAAGAGGCAAGTCGAAGATCAATCATTCATTCTAAGCTGGGAGAATCAGAGGGACTGTCAAGTTTGCTGAAGAAATATGGAAATGTAGATGTAGTAGAAGGTGTTATTTGCAGAAGTGATAAAGAAAAACTATTAACTTTACATAAGAAAACAACTGAATTTAGGCAGGAATGTGAAAACACAAAAGTCCACCTTATACAAAGCAGAAAGATCAAACGCTGTGCCAATTCACATATTCCTCCACCAAGCAAAAAGCCGTTTTTGAAAACGCCAGACAGGCAGCTGAACACTAAAAAGAAACTCATTTTCACATGCCAGAAACCACACTCAATGATAAATGAATGTGGTGATGCAAGCAATCCAAAAGAATTGTTACTGGAATCTATCCAGAGTGAGCAGGATCTGGTTGTGTCTAGTCTTGGCAAAACAAAACATGGTTATGTGTCTGCCCTAATAAAACCGAGGGACTCGACAAACCACCAGCAACTACAGAATTTTAATTGGGAGAAAATAGTTTGTGAAATGAAGCTAAAATTCCCCGTTCTGTATTATTTAGTAGTAGGTGTAATGCTCCCAAAGGTTAAAAGAGACAATGAAGAGGAAATTAGAAACATTTACCCAAGAATAGGTATGGTGTACTCATTATGTATTCAGAATCGATTACCAGTGTTAAGTGCCACCCAAAGGATGGTCTCCGCCATTTTGACTGAAGGCTTGTCAGATGTAAAGGTATGTTTTATGTTGTATTTTGTCTTTAATATTGTCTACTTTCACAGTTCCCCTTTAACTTCGCATTAACAAGTCATGCAATATTTTACAATACTGGTTTTAAACAAGGCCCCATATAGCATAATTTTATGGTGTATTTTCAAATGTTATAAAATAGAAAAGATCCAAGTGTTAAAATGAAACAAATGTGTGTGTATTTATGAAAAAATTTGCAAAGTTTCACAAAATGACCATTTAACATAGAGCATGACCTGGTGTGTGACTTGACCTTATATATTACTGTTATATTACACGTGACTATTGTCGTTATGTTTATATGAATGTTTTATGAAGAAATATAAAGAACCGAAAAATCTATACCGGCACTAAATGTTAAATTTTCGTTAATAAAAAAAATACCTTTTAAAACAAGAATATGCACTATTACTGTATAATCCCTAATAAATGTCCCTCCCCTAATAAACGCATGAACAGAGATTAATCTGTTTCATTCACACAAAGTCAGTAGAAAACTTAAAATCTGATGCACTAATTGATTGAATGACTTGCAGACTTTGGTTTTCTTGATGAAGAAAATCATTAAATAGTGTCTGATTTAAAAGTTAAATTATGTATTTTTTGTCTCAAATAAACACCCCGCTTTTCACAATGTTACGCCCCCTGGGGCGTTTATTAGGGATTATATGGTGTATACTATTCTATGTATCGACATGCATCAGTATATTATCATATATGCACCAGTATATATATATTCTATGTCTAGACATGATTCAGTATATTATAGGTTATTGAATTTGAATGGCTAAATATTACTTGGAACGAGTTGTTTTGGCAAAGGACGACGAGGTTGAGAGTCGTCCTTTGGCCAAACAACTCGTTCCAAGTAATATTTAGCCAAAAGCTCATCGTCCTTTGCCAAAACAACTCGTTCCAAGTAAAATTTAGCTATACAAATTCAATAACCTTTTTATTGTATACTTTCATATTGTTTTCTATCAATGTTAACTGTACGACTATTACTTTTTATTGTATTTGTGTTATTTTTTATAGCTTTTGATGGAATTCCTATCTTGTCATTCAGTTCAAATTTTTTTTGGATGATTATTTTGCGCGAAAACGACGTCAACGTCATCCGACGTCATTAAAAACATCAAGCGATTTTCTGAAGTTTGTTTACCATTCGATAACGTTAAAAACAGTGATTGAGTGACCATTTCAATTATTTTATCAATTTTTGCCATAAATGGTTGAAAAAAACAACACTTATTTTCTTGTTGACACTATAGGAAGGATTCTGTTATTTTTATTCGAAAGTAGTTCCTTATTTCTATTTCGCGGCTCTTAGCAAGCACGAGAAAAAGTTCCGGTGCAATATCAATGTGTTACTATCACTTAGTTCAATGCAAACTAAGCGGGACAATATGAAAGTATACAATAATATATTTTATGATTGACATGAATCAGTATATTATCACATATGCACCAGTATATATTCTATGTATCGACATGCATCAGTATATTATCACATATGTAGCATTGCAAATTCTATGTTTAGATATTCAATGTATATATAGACCTGCATATAATTATATACATGCATCCATATATTCTCAAATATATACACATTTGCAAATATGCACACATACCCTCCATAAGTCTCTTTACAACAGTTATAAACCCTATTGCATTACATGTTGAACCAATTCATTTTAAACTTGTTGAAAATATGCAAATACTGTTTGTTCCAGCATGAATATATCATGCTTTTTATGGACTGACATTTACTTCATTTTTAATTTGCACTGTTTTTTATTTTCAAACTGTTGTCTCACCTACCCAGACGGAAGAAGACAAGTTTATTTTTTCTATTTAAATTCTGCATTGATTTAAATGGAAATAAAATGTAATGGTCATTCTCTCATACATTTGTCTAAATGTTGGCTTATGTCATCAAAACAATTATGTATTACAAAGTGTAACATGTATACTAAATGTAAAACATAAATTTAGGAATTAATTGTAGTTTTTTTCAGTAAATGTTAAGGTATACATTAAATGAGATTATAACAATGTGTGAAGAGAATTATGAACGGCACAATATATACACACTCACTGCATGGTATATTATTAGCCATATTAAACCGTTATGAATTTGCATGGATTAATTTTCTTTCATTGAGGTTAACAACAATTTCTGGATTATATATATACAGATAGGAAAAAACAACATACAAACAAAACAAAAAAGATGAGAAGGAGACAACATTGTTTTACTATGATATTGTCATACTGCAAAGAAAATTCTCAGGATTTCATTGGTCAATGCGCCGTAGACATGAGCCCATGTCTACGTCTTGAGACTTGAACATAGGACGAACCCCATTACTCAAATACACAAAAACAAAATAGCGACGTTTAGATTCATTTTGGAAACCGCCGATTGTTTCCTTCCTATCGCTTTTCTGCGCTTTCCACTATGTGTAAAAGTCTGAAATAATCGTAAGTGTATTTTTTTTGGCAATTTTACAGATAATAAAACATTAACATAGTGACAAAATATGTTTATTTTATTAAAAATCCGCTAAATTTAACAACGTTAGAGCGAAGACGTCGCGAAAGTAAACAACGTCTAGTTTGAGGCACGTTACGGAAAAATTGGCGCAATAAAAATGAAATCGTGTGTTTGGCTTTTTTTCTTAAATAAATGGTTACAACTTTGAAGTATGACAAATTCGTTATTAGGATTCTTGACGGCTCGGGTGAATATAATTTCCAGGCAGGGAATGTGAGCCCATGTCCCCTGTCAAGAATCCTAATAACTAATATTGTTATGGTGTCCCTGAACTTTGAAATGTTTAATTATGAAGTATATATACCTAATTTATGCCTCTATTATACCAATGTTTATATATTGACTCCACATGGCTTCACATGTTTTGATTTTTAAATCTGTATACCGGTATGCTATCCACATTTCCGCTATGTCTAAAGATTTATTATGTATTTTTAAAGATATGTAATAATGGGTTTTGTTTTAGCATCCTTTGTTGATATATAAAAAGTTTGGCATGCAGGATAATTATAAGTGATCTCAAATAAAAAAAAACACAAATAAAACATCTGTTTCTGGCAAAATTGTGAAACTTATATTACATTTATCTCTAATGTACTCTGCAAGGTATGACCCATGCATTTTGGCCATATGTTAAAGTATATATATTGGAAGTTTCTCTCTCCAGGTATTTGATCGCCTCAACCAAACGGGTGTATGTGTATCATATCACACCTCTCTTCAGTTAATAGAGGGCCTCAGTGAAGACTATCGTACACTTCTAATTGAAGCTGTTAAGAATGGAGGGAGTCTTAGGATAGTTGGTGACAACATCAACTTCTGGACCAAAGTGAGAGATGAGCGCAAGGGTCACCATTCGCATATGGAGCACTACTTTGGGTCTATAGCTATTATCCAGGACCTAACATTTCCAGAGTTGCAGAAAGGTGACTTGTATAATATTATGCACATACATAATAAATATGTAGTGTAGCCTAGTCCCAGTGTACAATAAAACGCACATTTTTTTCAGGGATTTATGCATGGCTCTTCATGTCAACATTAAGGCGAACATAGCCAAAAACTAAGGACAGTGACAGTGACAAACATATTTTCAGTGGTCCAATTGCAATATTACTTTTAAGCTGAATTCTATTGTTGTTTTTTGCAGACATCTGCAAGTGAGTTGATCACTACAAAGAGTGGTAATTCCTTGTTACATACATTTGTCACTTTAGTATGTATACATATTATGTTCCTGTTTCACCTTCATATTAGGGATACATATTAATTAATTTGTAATTAAAATGTGTGACTTTAAAAAACAAATACTAATTTAATTTTCAAAATATTAACGTCATTTTTGATAGCATCATTATATTTTAAAGATGGACCGCAGAAACAGTTAGAGAACACCACAGCAGCTGATTTTCTACCAAACACAGACGACATTGAAGGCCTTCTAAATGACTATGTCCATATGGCCATGAAAGTTGCAGTCACCTACTTTCCATTCTTCAAATTTCTAGAGAAGCATTTACCAAAGGTAACAATTTCTTCCTCTATGGACGCTTGTTTCAGCCAAAGGTTTTTATGGACTTTTCAGACAATATTCATCTAGTACCTAAATAAGTTGTATATCAGTGAAACAGACGTTTTTAGTGGTAAGCAAAAAAATGCCTTACTTTTCAAAATCGGTTGAGAAACAAAAAAATCATGTGCTAAAGCTGTTTTTGATGGGGCATTTTCAATGCAAAATTCTGCTGCATGAAAATTTAGAATTTTTATTCAAAAGTGGTTTAAAATTGTTGGATATTTAAATTGCTGTAGCTACTGCAGAAACACCTTTGGCTGAAACAAGCGCCCATTTCACAAATAGCAAACTATTCTCCGGCAGCTTTTGCAAAACCCATTTCACTATTTTGATATTAAACGGGTTACATACCATTTTGATGTCTGAGGTTACTGATCTACATGTACCATTACATGTCTGGGACAACTGATCAACATGTACATGTCTGGTGTTAATGACCTACTTGTACCATTCAGTGTCTGATGTACCACTGCATGTCTGAGGTTACTGATCTACATGTACCATAACATGTCTGGGGTAACTGATCTACATGTACCATTACATGTCTGGGGTTATTGATCTACATGTACCATTACATGTCTGGGGTAACTGATCTACATGTACCATAACATGTCTGGGGTAACTGATCTACATGTACCATTACACGTCTGGGGTTATTGATCTACATGTACCATTACATGTCTGGGGTTATTGATCTACATGTACCATTACATGTCTGGGGTAACTGATCTATATGTACCATTACATGTCTGGGGTTACTGATCTACATGTACCATTACATGTCTGGGGTAACTGATCTACATGTACCATTACATGTCTGTGGTTACTGATCTACTTGTACCATTACATGTCTGTGGTTACTGATCTACATGTACCATTACATGTCTGGGGTAACTGATCTACATGTACCATTACATGTCTGGGGTAACTGATCTACATGTACCATTACATGTCTGGGGTAACTGATCTATATGTACCATTACAAGTCTGTGGTACTGATCTATATGTACCATTACATGTCTGTGGTTACTGATCTACATGTACCATTACATGTCTGGGGTAACTGATCTACATGTACCATTACATGTCTGGGGTAACTGATCTACATGTACCATTACATGTCTGGGGTAACTGATCTACATGTACCATTACATGTCTGGGGTAACTGATCTATATGTACCATTACATGTCTGTGGTACTGATCTACTTGTACCATTAAATGTCTGGGGTAACTGATCTACTTGTACCATTACATGTCTGTGGTACTGATCTACTTGTACCATTACATGTCTGTGGTTACTGATCTACTTGTACCATTACATGTCTGGGGTTACTGATCTACATGTACCATTACATGTCTGTGGTTACTGATCTACTTGTACCATTACATGTCTGGGGTAACTGATCTACTTGTACCATTACATGTCTGGGGTTATTGATCTACATGTACCATTACATGTCTGGGGTAACTGATCTATATGTACCATTACATGTCTGGGGTTATTGATCTACATGTACCATTACATGTCTGTGGTTACTGATCTACTTGTACCATTACATGTCTGGGGTAACTGATCTACTTGTACCATTACACGTCTGGGGTTATTGATCTACATGTACCATTACATGTCTGGGGTAACTGATCTATATGTACCATTACATGTCTGTGGTTACTGATCTACTTGTACCATTACATGTCTGGGGTAACTGATCTACTTGTACCATTACACGTCTGGGGTTATTGATCTACATGTACCATTACATGTCTGGGGTTATTGATCTACATGTACCATTACATGTCTGGGGTAACTGATCTATATGTACCATTACATGTCTGGGGTTACTGATCTACATGTACCATTACATGTCTGGGGTAACTGATCTACATGTACCATTACATGTCTGTGGTTACTGATCTACTTGTACCATTACATGTCTGTGGTTACTGATCTACATGTACCATTACATGTCTGGGGTAACTGATCTACATGTACCATTACATGTCTGGGGTAACTGATCTACATGTACCATTACATGTCTGGGGTAACTGATCTATATGTACCATTACAAGTCTGTGGTACTGATCTATATGTACCATTACATGTCTGTGGTTACTGATCTACATGTACCATTACATGTCTGGGGTAACTGATCTACATGTACCATTACATGTCTGGGGTAACTGATCTACATGTACCATTACATGTCTGGGGTAACTGATCTACATGTACCATTACATGTCTGGGGTAACTGATCTATATGTACCATTACATGTCTGTGGTACTGATCTACTTGTACCATTAAATGTCTGGGGTAACTGATCTACTTGTACCATTACATGTCTGTGGTTACTGATCTACTTGTACCATTACATGTCTGGGGTTACTGATCTACATGTACCATTACATGTCTGTGGTACTGATCTACTTGTACCATTAAATGTCTGTGGTTACTGATCTACTTGTACCATTAAATGTCTGGGGTAACTGATCTACTTGTACCATTACATGTCTGTGGTTACTGATCTACTTGTACCTACATGTACCATTACATGTCTGGGGTAACTGATCTACATGTACCATTACATGTCTGGGGTTACTGATCTACATGTACCATTACATGTCTGGGGTAACTGATCTACTTGTACCATTACATGTCTGTGGTACTGATCTACTTGTACCATTACATGTCTGTGGTTACTGATCTACTTGTACCATTACATGTCTGGGGTTACTGATCTACATGTACCATTACATGTCTGTGGTTACTGATCTACTTGTACCATTACATGTCTGTGGTTACTGATCTACTTGTACCTACATGTACCATTACATGTCTGGGGTAACTGATCTACATGTACCATTACATGTCTGGGGTTACTGATCTACATGTACCATTACATGTCTGGGGTAACTGATCTATATGTACCATTACATGTCTGGGGTAACTGATCTACATGTACCATTACATGTCTGGGGTAACTGATCTATATGTACCATTACAAGTCTGGGGTTACTGATCTGCACGTACCATTACATGTCTGAGGTTACTGATCTACATGTACCATTACATGTCTGGGATTACTGATCTACATGTACCATAACATGTCTGGGGTTACTTATATACACCTACCAAAACATGTCTGGGGTAACTGATCTACATGTACCATTACATGTCTGGGGTTACTGATCTACTTGTACCATTACATGTATTGGCTGCATGCTTAGGGGCATTTATTATTTTAAACTGCTAAACTAGACCTCCAATCTGGCTATGGGGGTATACAGTATTTTTTTTTAATTATATACAACTTCAGGTCTTGGAAGACGAATACACAAAGAGATTTGCAGTCAAGACACAAACAATTCCTCTTCCGGCCTTAAAAAAAAATGAAATGAAATATGCAGACATGTTGGACATCATGAAAAATTATGTGAACACTCTGCATACCATATACCAAGCTGCAGGTGTTGCACAAGTTCCTCAGACGCACGTTGGAGGTGATTTGGTCACCCGTGTGATGCTGTCTGGCAGCAAGCTGTTGATGATAAGTGCCCCCACCCAAAGTGACAGGTTTGATGTGTTAAGTCCAATTTCAGCTGAATTCTTCCACATGTCAATGAAGCTTCTGGACGTTCTGTTTAAACGACTGTGGGACAAGGACAGCAGCCAGGAGATGGGGACCATGAAAGCTGAACAAACCCGCATACAGCGGAACTCTGTTACACCCGAGGTGAAAAAAGCTTATAATGAGGACAAGGAGTATGCTGTTAGCTTTGTCAATGCACACATCATTGTTGCTGGTTTGTTAAAAAGTTGGCGTAAACTGCTATTTTGTAAAGAGGTAAAACACAAACTCTTTTATACGCAACGTTATGTGTGAGACGCGACGTTACGACATCACATATTTTATGACGTTTTGGCGCTAAAGTGTGTCTGACGTCGTTGCGGTTCTATGTCCATCTGAATTATTTTTTACTAATGTCATTGCAATTTTATGTGATAAAAAGGATCTTAAACTCTTTCCCATTCCATATAAGATTTATGAAACTCGTTATGAATTATTTTTGATTTTAACTCGCCAAAAGGCTTGTTAAAATTAAAATAATTCATAACTCGTTTCATAAATCTTATATGAAATGGGAACTCGTTTAGGATCCTCTATATATTAAAATGGTTTCACAATCTTAAATTGCTTTTATCAAAAGTTTGGAATTATAAGGATTATATTTGCTTTTTATGAAGATATGCATAATTATTTAAATCAGATTAATTGAATTTTAGTTTTGCAAGATGCAGAAAAGTATACACATACACTAAACACAAAAAGTAATCGTATACTAATTCCAACCCATCGATAGTAAAGAATCATTTTCTGATTAAATTCAACTGTCTCAATTCATGTATTTTAGATTATTTTAAAAAAGTTCCAGACTTGAAGATACATGTATGTAGGAGTGAAATGAATTTGTGCATTTTTCCATGCAAAATGTATCACTAAGTAAAACCTCGCAGATAAAATGCTTATTTACTATTTTAACTGAATTAAGTGTGTGTTTTTAAAATAAAAATCATACTGTCACAGTCACAATAAACTATCTGAGAAATTAATATTGGCTGCTACATGTATAACAAATTATATACACAAAAGTCATAATGTAATCATCTAATAAGTTTACTTGTTAAAGTGTGGCACTTCTAGAGATACAGTGAAATAGTGTACATTTTGGGGCCAAACAATTATGTACACTATTAAAAAATTCAGTTATGGGACAATAATTTCAGAAATGTGGCTATCGTACAGTACAACTAAAAGAGAAAATCTTAAATGCAGATGTTTTACTAAGTGATTCTATACCCCCTAAACCCCTGTTCTGTGTTTTCTGATTTAAATTTCTGTAATTTACATATTCTTATGATGAGACTGTCGAGTTTAAACAGTTGTGTTACCTCTGGCAGCAATGGTGCATGGAACTGTGCTATTTCTTTGACACCAGCGCTTGTGACGATTCCATCAGTGAGCACCTTTACACCAAGCTCATTTCCAAACCCGCACCATTTTAACATGGTATATACCACTGTTTTGGGGAACGACTGACGCCTCTCTTTCAGGTCTTCAAGAAGTGGTAAAAATACAGAGGTGTAGGATGCTTCGACAGTTCTGCCATGTCCAGCATGGGCTGGTCGCCGGATCACTTTGTATTTGATATTTGGCCTATCAGACTGTCCAACGAGAATTCCCGGCTCAGTCATGCATAGCAATCTCACTATGTCCTTCTGCATGCTCACTGTAGCTGTCGCTGTAACAGCCAGCACTTTAGTATCAACTTCGGAGTATACTGAACGAAGCTCTGAAATCTGCATATATTTCAATCGGAAGTCGTTCCCCCAAAGCACGCAGCAATGTGCCTCGTCAACAACTAAGTAGCCTACATTTCCCTTCCATGCGGCTTTTCTGAATATTCCCATCACACTAGGGTCGAGAAAGTCTTCAGGGTGCCCTATTAAGTATCTGAAATTGCCTGCTTTTAATTCATGCAGTGTAATCGGTTCTTCAGGAATCAGACAATCGTCTTCGCTATCAGCATCAGACCAACAGTCATCATTATCGTCACTTGGCTCGATAATCTGTTTTGCGATGTTTGCTGGAAAATAACACGAATCTGTGTAACACTATGTAACACTGTAAATATTACCATAATAAATGTTCAAAATTTGTACACATAAAATAATTGTATCAATTAAGATTTAATTACCATATTTTATTTAATTATATTGAGAGGAGGAAAACATATAATAAATATGCGTATGATTTACAATTTTAACAAAGCTTACTATAGATGAATTATTTTATTTTGAAAGCACTGTCTTCTATATGTGATGAAAAAATGTACTAACTTATGTTTACGAGTGTAGAATTTAATCTTTATAGGATATAATTTCCTTTTATAAATATTTTATAAACTGAGAATATTGTAATATTTTATCTAAATCTGAATGCTTATAATATAATGGAGGTCCTGTTACAGCATCTAACTTGATGATCAGTGCACCATATATTCTGACATCTGTTCCTGGTTATAAAATAAAAACAACAATTTAAATATAAACTTGTAACAAAACATAGAAATTCAAATTCATGCATTAAAGCATTGTTCATAACCTGTTACTATATTATTATATAATCTCTCATTCATTTTTCAACCAAAATTAAATTATACAGTTAACGGTATCGAAATCTTGAATTTTGCGATGAAATATCTGCCATTTAATGGTAGCAGATTTTGTTTAATCTTGACCGTGATGCATTAGTGGAACTATTAAACAGAATTTGCGACTGTTAAACAACAGATAATTATGTCACAAGTCAAAATTCAATACAGGTTAACCCGTTCCTAATTCCTCTTATTTTTTAGGACAGTTTTACTCACAAACGCATTAAAATAAAGGGCGTTAGAATATATACGATTGATGTCATTCATATAAAATTTGTATCCATACACTGACCAAAATTGCTAAGTATCAACTTTTGTATCTTAACTAATTTTCTTATTTTAAATATATTTTAGAATAGATATATAAGTATTTTGTTTTGACCCATAGTTTGTAAAACATTTTTTTTTTTTAAATTGTTACATCTTTTGAGAGTTACCCTCCCTTTTTATGAAAACATGAAATGTACTGATAAAACACATGAGTCAAAGATCGCTTAAAGATATAAAATTCTTAAAAATAGAAAAAAAAATAACAATTTGACCCATTTATAGCAGATTTTCCGTCTATAAAATTTTCCGTCTATAAACAAATTGATATTGTTTGAAATTCAAGTAACTGTAACTCAGCATTAACATTAAATATTTCAAAAATTTCTTTTGCAAATGCATTTGTAGTGGAAATGCTAGTAAAACATGATGTCAAAATAATTTTAACTGGCATATTTTAATTAGAATTAGGAATATCGAAAGATTCATTAATTCGAAGTACTTTATAAAATCATATAAGTGTTATAACTTATTTTTAAGAAAACACATTGGCTTAAAAGTTTTAAAATATGTTCATGCAATCAGAGCAGACGATTTACACTTGTTATTTTGCAGTTTAACCGTAACTCTAATCAAGCTCAAAATACACAAAACAATGAGAATATTATTGACATATTCTTTGATTGATACTTAGCAATTTGGTTTAGTATGTATTAAATCCACATTTATGTTTGCATTTTTGAATTAGTATGAATCAAACATGAGAATAATAGTTTGGAACCAGGATTTGAACCCGGGACCACTCATCATGTAGATAGTTATTTGTACCAAATGAGTGCTCTGCCATCTGAGCTATTCCAGTCACTACTAATCTCATGTTTGGGAAAGATTATTATATTTTACTTCACCCCTTTGTGTTTGATGAAAGGTCAAACTAACAGTTTGAATCCATTCTTTATTTAAAACTGCTGAAACAATTGTTTGAACATCTTGCAAATCTCCGTCTGTTTCTGAATTTTCAATGTTATTTGGGATTAGTTAACTGATGGATTCAATAATAGAGAAATTCCTTTATGAGATGGTGGGCATGTGGTTATTTTCACGAACAAATGGATGCAAGCGAATAAAAAATTAAACACGCCTATCATCGAGTGAAGGGTGTCCATATAATCAAACCCAGCAGTTAAATAATATTTTTATTACCATTTATTACATTTTAAATCACTTTATGTATGACTTTAACTGAAACATTTTGTTTTATTGAACGCTATCGAATTAAGAGTTACATGTAACAACTAATTCATTCAATTGGATATTTTAAGAACCTGTGAATAAACCTATACTTTTAATCAGCACATATATACTATTATATGACCTGAAACACCTTGATACAGATTTGATAAATGGTTTTATAGTGTAAATTTGCCTTTATTTGGTGGGTTAGTTTCTTTAATGTAGATATGCAATATTGTTACTTGAAATCAAATTATCACATGTTATAAATTTGTATTACTTTGTAGACAAAAAAGTGTTACATGCATGTACCAACAGGTATATACATGTATGATAAATTGTAGTTAAAATATGCTTGTTTTTTTCCTTATATCCTTATCCTCTCAATACCACTCTATAAATATAGTCACATACCTGTAACCAAATACAGGCCTGCCAAATCTCCAAATAAAATACAGATTCTCCATATTTTTGGTCCTGTTACTCTCCCCAGTTAGAGGAGTATTTACAAGTGCTTAATCAATGGAGGTCATCCATGTAAATTGCACTGACTGAATATACAATTAACACCTAAGGACATACTTAGTTCCTTCAGTGACATAACAACATGTGCAATAGCCGCAATATATCAGTGACTTCTTTGATTGGTCAACATAACTAAAATAGCAAGTTGTGTGTGGTACCACTATAATTATAATATTATAAGTATTATGAACTCTATATTTGCATTAAGCACATATCTATCTGTGTAGAAAAGTGAACTTTTATAAAAAAAAAATAGTTGTAGTAGAAATCAGTCTTTTAATCAAATTACTATGCCAATTTAATATTTTCTATGACTATCAAACAATGCATTTGTATTCCTTACATAAATAATTTAAATTTACGCTTTAAAAAAAGTGTGAAAATCAAATTGTGCACTTCAAAATTTAAATTTAAAATATCAGGATATAGTGTTAAATAGTCTTGGAAGACCTGCAAGTATGGTGTTTTGAAATTATGCCCAAGACTATTAGGCATGCAGCTTGACGTTCAGCATACAGACAAAGTTTAGTGCTAGCTAGGTATTGTTGGTGTCAGTATATTTGACTGTCTGACTGGGTGGTGTAACCCAGTCGTTTATATGGTGTGATATTCCAAAGTGGCAAACTATTCATACATGATGACAAACTTTCTCACACATTACATGACCAGAGTGAGCTCACTGCTACAAAGACAATTTGTTAAAGTGAAATTAAACACCATACATACATAAATACTGGTATATTAATATTTATTTAAAATTATATACAAACATGGATCTATATGTGTGGGATACTGTGGGATACTGTACAATACGTCCGATTACTTTGGACAGTCTACATAAATGTTCTACTCAGCAGGACATCAAGCAGAATTTTTGTATAATAAATAATCTGGCAAAGTATAATATTAATTGCTTTGAAAGAAATGTAAAAGCAATTATTACTACTTTAAGCAAATAGGATTTTCTCTTTTCCTTTCGATACTGTTGTTTCTTGTGAGGACAGGGCTCGAAATTAGCACTAGTCCTGTAGCCCGAGGCTAGCAAAAATGCTACCGTGCTAGCAAATGTTTGTGTCTGGGTAGTCCGATGGGGTAGTAACAAAAATTGTTCAAATATGAAATAAATTATAATCGATAGATTGTGTAGTGACAGCACTGTCTAACCTAACAGCTCTTTTAAAAACATGATATTTCCAAAGTTTCAGTAAATGCATGCAAATAGGTAAAACTCATAAAGAAACTGAAATTGAATTAAAATAGTATTTTCTGTTGAATATTATATTGGGCTAGTAAATTTTGAGCAGGTCTAGTGATTTTACCCAACAACTTGACTAAACTAAAAATGTTACTTTCTAGCCACCGGTGGTCTAGTAAACTAAAAATGTCAATTTCTAGCCCTGGAGGATAAACACCTGACCATACCAACACAAATGCTAACAGAGATAGATCTAATAAAAAGTTAGAACAACTACTGACAAGTAACTGAATTATGTAATTTATGAATATAAGACATTTACACTAAACATTTAACTTTTTCAACCTGTTTCAATTGGTAACAGCTCAAACTTAATTGAAATTACCAGATCGTAAGAGCTTTGCCTGTGGTCCTAATACTTGAAGCTGCTGTGATATTATCGCATTTAAAGGAGATAAAATAAATGTGATACGCGAATTCTCTTTCCCTGCTAAAAGTGCAGTGTATGTGGGGACAAGCTCAAATAACAGCGACTTCCCGTAACCAGTGGGAAGTATCGCCAACACATCCCTTCGGTTACCCTGTTGATCTGTACTTAGCTTCATACAGTCAATCTGCTTCGGCTTTAAACCGAGTACAGGTACGCGTCTTTCCGCATTTATAATTTGTAGTGTACGCTTGAAGTGCTGCACAGCTAGTAAGCCCGCCATATTTGTTTGTGGTTGTCAGGATTTCCCAGCATTCACAAGGTAACCAATCAAAATATCGCTTTTTACAGAGAACGTTTTTGAGGTAGTAACCAATCGACGTCGTCGATACAATACCCCCTAACGGTCCTATTGCAGAGAAGCGCAAAGGACCGTAATACAGTCTACCATGCCTATCAGCGGAAGTAGAGACTGGTTTCCCATTCCGTAAGCTGGACTCTCATATACTTGGCCGTAATCGGAAACCAAAGGGATAATTATTTTCAGACGAACAGTATGTGGAGAAAAGTTGATACCGTTAAGGGGATTTTCATCCCTGGCGCTTCGCGCCAGTGATAAATCCCCTAATATGAAAAAGGCACAGCCTAAATGGGGATTTATCCAGTTTGAGTAACTAACTTAAGGTTTGGTTTGGCACGTTTTGACATTTTCAAGTTTAAGAATATATATAAAACTTGGAGAAAATTTAGTGGAGTGTCGTAACCAATGTTTGTTTAAACGACTTTTAAACGCATTGAGCGAAGGCGTCGGGAAGTTATCCACAGCTCTGTTTCCATGTAGCTCTGCCACTGGGAGTAGAATTTATCCTTTTGATTTAAAAATAAGATTTTATTTTTTTTCAATTGTGGGGTTGGCTTGGAAAGGACGTCGTGCTGAGATTTGTATTGCATTGATACTTAAAGTGTCTTTGGTACTAGACGTCTTTGAAGATGACATTTTAACTCCAAAATGTCACTAAAAAAAGAAAAATAGAGTCACTGAACATTTTCACCATTTTTTTTCGTTACATTAAAATTATTGAAAAACAAAGATTACTTTTCGATTACCTTTATACATACACATCTTTGAAAACATACACAAACAATTGTAATCCTCATTCGTCTTTTTACTTTAAAAATACTGTTAAAGGCATATATATATATGGACCGTATCCCACCTTTTTCTTTACAAAAAAAAAAGATTCGATATATAAAAAACGTATGTTGTAATGCTCACTTTTGTTAAAACTTATATATGACAAGATCCTATGACATTTCTTTCAAAAACAAGTAAATATATATAGATCTAGGTTCTAATTATTTTTTTATTATAATTTCTATAAATTACACATATTTTGGAGTTACATGTAGTTTGACATTTTCGCTGTAAAAATACTGTACACACAATTTTGCTGACATGGAGATCGAATATAAAATATCAAACTGTATAATTGAGGATATTTCACTCATCTTCCTTTTTATGTAAAAAAAAAGGACAGAGATTCACATTCACGTGTTGTGGGATGAAAATTGAAATAAAAATTCCTGATTTCGGAATCAATCGAGATGTTGCGAAGGTGCATGATACAATTGTCAGATTATTAACGATGTCGCAACATACAAAGTGAACTAAGTAATGCCTATTAACAGTGTTAACATTGATAACAGACAAAAGGAAAATCCCAAGGTTTTATGGTTAGGAGTTTTCCTTTTTCTTTTTTTTTATACTTTATTGTGTACGAAACAACAATTCTATTACACCCATACCTACGTCTAGTTTGTAATTATCTCCAATAAGTATATGCGCATGATCTGGGAAAGATTGGTTGACGTCATACAGTGATGCATTAGATAGAATGTCTAAGAACACGCTGGGATTTTGTTAAGTACGTTAGTACTTTGAATTATTGCAGCTTTCGATGTTCCTAATTCTAAAATATGCCAACTTTAATAATTTCGGCATCATATTTTACTAGCACCACAAACATCACCACAAATGCTTTCGCAAAAGACGTTTTTGAAATATTTAATGTTAACCCTTTAATGTTCCGATTAATCGATTGTTTTAAACCTGTCATCGGTTTGTTAAGCATCCGATTATGTAAACGTGCACTTTAATTAACATTCAAAATAGAAATAAACATAATTATCCGGGAGACAACTCTTGTAAAAATGAGTATGATACACAAATAAACACATTTATATCAGTTATAATAAAATACAGACTTTCATGGCATCAAAACTCAGATTAGCATACACATGCTATACTTCCTATACGGGTAAGTATTATCGAGGTATTTTAAAATATCCATATTTCATTTCATGCAAAAATATATTTAAAGCATAATTCTGCATCTTGATCGCGGGAAGTAGGTAACTAGTAGATTTAAACAATATAGAAGATAAGCACACATATAGAATGTATGCATGCTAAACTGTTCATGACTCAAACCCGTGGTCCAAAGCACACAATTATAATGTGACATAAAAAAATAGTGGTTGTAATTTATTCGATAAATCTGAATTAAAACACTGTGCGTTTGTTTTCATTACAAAATGTTACGTTTAACTGAAACAAATAATAATATATTATTAAACTTATTTGCCAGGTGTGCATGTGAAAAGCCTTATCATAAAAGTGTTTCGGTTGTAATATGTATTTCTAAACTAATTTTCTAATTATAAACTGCGTTTTAAATTCTTATTAGTTAAAAAAAAAAAGGTAATACATGTATTGTCAAAATTATTCATGGAAATGCTGGAAACTGAAGCCATTAGGGTTTTGTTCTCGGTTTATCGTGACTAATCTAAATCAAAGACCAAGATTCACTTTAGAAGATTCCTTCCATTAATTTTCTTTTCTTTTTCATTTTATTACTTAAAAAAAATATTATTACAAAATAATACAATATTTGCAGATTGGAACTCGGATCTCCTGCGTGACAGGCGGCCGTGCTTACCACTCCGCTACTGTCACAATTTAATGACGTCATCATTAACTAGTATATATTTTAATGTGCGTTAGTCTGTTTCCGCGACTCGTGATACTTAGCAAGACCTGAGTAGTAGAGTAAATACAAGACTTGTGTAGTAGAGTAAATAGAGTTTTTTAAGACCCAAATCAATTAAAATTGTTCTGTTTAGTCGTATTTATCGATTATTAGTAACTGGCGAGACTACTGGCCAGTATTGATTCATTCTCTCTAATTGCGGAAAATAACGAAGAGTTCCGATGTCTTTGATCGTACATAGTCGGCCAATTCCGTCATTCTTCGCTTATGGCGAGATGTCGCGAATGGCGACCAGACAAGGGACATCGCCGAAGAGGCCCGAAGTGAATTTACCATGCCTATCAGCGGAAGTAGAGACTGGTTTCCCATTCCGTAAGCTGGACTCTCATATACTTGGCCGTAATCGGAAACCAAAGGGATAATTATTTTCAGACGAACAGTATGTGGAGAAAAGTTGATACCGTTAAGGGGATTTTCATCCCTGGCGCTTCGCGCCAGTGATAAATCCCCTATTAATAAAATATCCTTTTAAATTATGTAATATATAGTTTAATAACCAGTGTTTTTGAGATACTGAAAATATCTCCCTCGGTAAAGAAATGGCCCCGATATAAGAACACGTGCTCCGCACTCGTTCTTATATCGGGGTCATTTCTCTGGAGCACGTGTTCTTATATCGGGGCCATTTCTCTACCGAGGGAGATATTTCCCGTATCTCAAAAACACTGGTTATTAAACTCTATATTTTGCCTCGTTAAGACGATAGGGGCTTCATTGTGCATCCTATCTTTACCAAACTTTACCACATTGTTAATATCAATGAAAGCTCGGACAAGTTCAAAAACCATTCATATCGGACTTTTATCAGCGGAGTTATGGCCCTTGATTTAGTGAAAAATGCTATATTTTGCCTCGTTAAGACGATAGGGGCTTCATTTTTCATCTGATCTTTACCAAACTTTATCAGATTGTTAATATCAATGAAAGCTCGGACAAGTTTGAAAACCATCCATATCGGACCAGTAACAGAGGAGTTAATGCCCTTGATTTTGTTAAAAATTCTATAATTTGCCTCGTCATACGATAGAGCCTTTTTTTTGCATCTGCTCTTTGCCAAACTTGACCAGATTTTATGATTATTTTTTTTGAATTTTTCTTTTTTTCTTTGATTTATTTTTTGAATTCTTTTTTTTTTTTGATTTTTCTTCTTCTTTTTTTTTGTTTGTATTTTTTTTTTATTTTTTTAATTATTAATTCATTTTATTTTGAATATCTTTTTGTTTTAAATTTTATTTGTTTTAATTTTTTATTTTTTATTTTTTTTTTTGATTCTTTTAAATTATTAAAAAAAAAAAAAATTGTATTTTTTTAGCTCTATGTTTGACCAGTCGGACCAGTAACAGAGGAGTATGGCTCTTGATTTAGTTAAAAGTGCTATATTTTGCCTCGTTAATATGGTAGGGCCTTCACTTTTCATCTGATATTTACCAAACTTCACCAGATTCTTTAGTTATGGCCCTTGATTTAGTCAAAAAGCTGTTTTTTGCATGAAACTTTCAAAAAAATGTAAATGGCAGTCACTCGCTTCATTGATGTTATAAGAGCCATGTTAGCCAGTAGAGCGTCCACAGGCCCTCTTGGGCCTCTTGTTGGTGTAACAGTCTTCGAATTAACCCACTAGCCGGGGCTAGTAAACTGTCATTCGGGCTAGTGATTTTCTTTTAATTTATGTAGTCGGGCTAAAGGAAAATTTACGGGTTTTCATTGAGTATATAAGAATTCGGGCTAGTGACACAAACATTTTAATTCAAAGACTGGTGTAAAGACTCTACTTGGTGTTTGTCTAGGTGATTTAAATAGTGTCTTTTTGTCTAAATTTGACTAGGTAGGTAAGTATGTAGGCCGGGCAAAGGCCAGTCAGGTAGGCGGACAGGCAGGCAGGGCAGGCAGACAGACAGGTAAGTAGGTAGGTACGTACTTAATTTTAAATGTTCACTAGGCCTGTGAGAAAACAACGTTTTTTAAAGGGACACATGGCAAACTTGAAATCTTTATAAATCACTAAAATTAGCCTCTTAATTTATTGATCCCGTATCATTTAGACTTTAAATATGCTGTCATATATCTAAATACAAGTTTGAGTTTTCATCTTTTCTTCGTTATTCTAACTAGGTTTGGATATATTATTGGTGCAATATAATCAACAGTTAGTAATATGGAGAAACAATCAGATGTATAAGGTTCTTATAATTAATGATTAAACAAATGTTATATATTTAGAAAAAAACCGGGACGCCACGAGTTTGAAAAACAAATAAAATTGACGTGTGTCCCTTTAATAGAGACTGACTTGACATAGCACGTTTCCGACAATTTCGTTCATCTTCAATTCATTTATACATATTAACAATTTAACCGAAACAGCGTTGGTCAATCATGTGTTGGTCTAGTCTTTTATAGCTTTGAGCTGTACAACTACACCAGGGGCATAGCGTGGCCTGTTTTCAGTATACTCCTAAAACGAGGTGCGAAGCTTAAATTAATTATTGGTAATTTTCACCCTAACCCTGCTCGCCCCTTTTATTTTTATTGCATTTTTCAACTTTTTGGGGGGATTTTTTGGTGTTTTTTTTCAAAGTTACTCCCGGTAGTAAGGGTGTATGCCATGCTACGTCCCTGTACACCTTATACAAATATGAACCAAGCTTGATTATTATAATGCATGCAGAACCTTCGTTCGACTGCATTACGTTACTCTTCGTTAATTACGTAATCATTCACGCATTTGTTCCGACGATTTACTGCATATCACTTAGTTACTGAGAAACATAGCCAAACGCATAAACCTACGACGGACCATTTGACTAAATTTTATTTCATTTCATAATTCTGAATTCCGAATTATGTAAATCTTTTAAATATTGGGTACTGTACATTTTAAACCCCAGGGGTCGTGGGTTCAAATCTCACAGGAGGCATTTTTTTTTCTTTTTATGCCCCCCAAAGGGTGGCATATAGTAGTCACACTGTCAGACAGTCCGTCCGTCAAGTGCGTTCGTCCGTACTATCTTGTCTTGTATTTGAGACCTATACCTTCAAAAAAACATTAAACTGTACTCAAGGGCTTCCGCGTCGCCAGCGCCGCTGCCGGAAAAGTTATTTTAAGGAAAACATTTCACGACGTACGGACGGACACTGGTCACCCTTTGTATCTCACCCCCAGCAATCAACCGCGGGGGCGTAATAATTATCATAAATATATGGGGTTTCCAATGTACAGTACCCAATATTTAAAAGATTTACAGAATTCGGAACTAGAAATTATGAAGTGAAATAAAAGTTAGTCAAATGGGCCGTCGTATAAGCCTAACATTGATGCCTTCATCGCCGTCGCCGATGAAAAACCATCACATAGATGCTTCTTTTTTTCTTCTTCGGAAACGTAAGACAACAACTGACTAGTTATTTTTGTTCATAAGAAATGCTTCAGAAAACATTTTTACTAACAAGCAGTAGGCATGTTCGTGTCTATGACAGCTCAGTCTACATCTGTAAGAACGTAAACCAGGCAAAGAGCATATCCAATATATCCAATTTAATCGTATGTGCAGCTAACAAATGCCGAAACATGCAGACGACACAAACGAAAAAAAAGAGGTTCTTTAAAATGCTACCTGACCTGAAGCGTTACTTCATATTAGAGTATCTCCACCAAATCACGGGCGTTATAAAATAACATGACCGAAATACGTCTACAAAGTCATTCTGAATTTTAAAAATACCAAATAAACTTGAAAACATTGGGTAGGAGAGTGTTCTTTACCTCAAGGAATACTTTACAATGCGGATTAAGTGCATCTGACCGGTTAACTTTTGATTTTTTCTGTGCAATTTATTGTGTTTGTGTAGAAAAAGTCATAATTTCATCGAATGTTTGAAACAACTACAAACGTTTAGTTAAGTTTTCCGTTAAGGTCCACTTTTTAGCCAGTTTGGTTTGGGAAAAAAATACGACTTATTGTCATCCCTTCTACTATAGACCCTACTTCAACCCTAACCCTATGCTTAAATACTGGTGCGTAACCTGAGATAGCAGAAATTACTGTGAAAAACGATTTTCCTTGTAAATAAGGAGTCAGTTTTAGTCTCATTCATAATGTTAAGGCTCTTTAGAACAAAAAAACATTATTTGTCAAATTTAAGTAGGATCCCTGGACTCTACGTAAGGGTTGATGCTTTAAAAGATAATAAAAACACTGCAGATGGAAGAAAAATTAACGCACGAGAGAAGCAGCTGTGAAAAAGGTTCAGGAAGAGACAGTAGAAAAGATGTCGTACCTGGAGACAAAGTACGAGAGTATCGTGCGACAGTTGTCCCTCCTGAACCCGATCATCTCGGGCTTTGTAGAATCATACGTACTCCTACAGAAGGAGGTCAAGCAGTTTCCGACAATACTACAGAAATACTGTCACTAAAGTCAACAAGGAGGTGAGTTTTTTTTTTCAAATGACTTGGTTCATATATATAGTTTCAGTTCAATGATTGCAAGGAAATTTAAGTGAAAAATGTCTAAATATTTTTTTGAAGCCTTTTGAGTAGTAATAATTTTCTTTTGTCTATATTCGCAAAATAAATTATTGCCTAACATGTGTTTGTCTATTTGCCAAATTTGAAAGGTTGATCTGTAAACCTGCCCTAAGAAATTAAAAAGAATACATAGGACATTCGGATCGGGTATATGACAGTGATTATAATGACGCCCTCCTTCTTTCTCTACTTTAAACAAGAAATTGTTTACTATATAAAAGGAATGAAATCCAATGATTTTTTTCAGTCAAAACAAAAAATAATCTCAATCAACTGATCTCCTACTGGTAAGTTACTTTTATAGTCTGACTTCTGGGCATGTCTTAGTTGTCTTGCCTTTAAGGACTATCAGTCAGCCATCTTTGATACAAAAAATCCAAAATCGATGAGATATGGTCAAGTGAATTTTTTAACGATGTACGCATTTTAGGCACGAGCAATGTCAACCATATAGTACATGACAGTAATTCAACACTTTTGATGTGAATATAATATTAGAAAGAATACTTATATGGCAGAAATTGTGCGCTTTATATTCGAAAAATTTGGTGCAGTTTTACTCAAAGTTGTTTTGTTTTTTATGTGAAATAAACTGGTCCATAAAATAGTCTATTTATCCAGCGAGTGCAGACGAGACATCATTTCCGAATAAAATAAGCCATGTTATCACATCATCCAAAATTCGAAGTACACCATTGTTAAAAATGAAGATTTTCTTTATACGCCATGTGCCTTCAACACACACACATGATACACATGAAAAGCATGCACGTGAATTGTAAATTGAAACCATGCGGTATGGTGAAACATTCGGATAAACAGGTCATTTGATCGTATTCATATGTTATTATTTAGTTTGTGCTGTTTTTATTCGAATATAATAATAAATTACTCTTGTTTTGCCATGTTTCTATTCACAACAGTCACTCAGTTGTGTTTAATACATCCAAAATTATAGTTGCCTTTTATAATATTTGACAATTTAAACCAGTCAGTGCCACCATACTACAGCATTGAGATTATTTTGAAAGTACATGCCATTGAAAGAATATCTTCTTTTTTTTAACAATGGTGTACTTCGAATTTTGGATGATGTTATAACATGGCTTATTTTATTCAGAAATGATGTCTCGTCTGCACTCGCTGGATAAATGGACTATTTTATGGACCAGTTTATTTCACATAAAAAACAAAACAACTTTGAGTAAAACTGCACCAAACTTTTCGAATATAAAGCGCACAATTTCTGCCATATAAGTATTCTTTCTAATATTATATTAACATCAAAAGTGTTGAATTACTGTCATGTACTATATGGTTGACATTGCTCATGCCTAAAATGCGTACATCGTTGAAAAAATCACTTGACCATATCTCATCGATTTTGGATTTTTTGTATCAAAGATTGCTGACCGATAGTCCTTAAGACCGACATTGAAACAGGAGCCAGTACCCAATTATTGAACGCAAGGTGAGGATAAACATATGTCAGGAAATTTATATATACATTAAGAAAAATACAGAAAATGTCTTTATATGAAGAAATTGAGCACTCTATATGACACGCTATTCAAGCTGCGATATTGATGTCCAAGTCAAGGGCGATTGTTCCAAGATAAATTTGACATAATCCCATCAAACATGCTGGCATTGCTAAACAGTTGCTGACCAATGATGCATTTAATATTAGTGAATGTACCAGAAGGTTTTAGTAAGCAGGAGCATAAACATAGATAGATAGAGGCAGCGAAAACCAATAAACTGTCACACTCGGTGTCGGATTACCATTTATCACATAACTTACGGTGTGGGAGTGGAATAACACCAATCTATATTTTCGATATACCACTAGTTAAATAACTGCAAATAAGCCTAGTATGCGCTGTCAAAATTTTTTGATGATGACTATGATCCAATTCCCACGGTTTATGTCGGTTTCGCGTGTTAAAGTGACAGGTAAAATGAATCGATAATGACTATGATCCAATTCCCACGGTTTATGTCGGTTTCGCGTGTTATAGTGACAGGTAAAATGAATCGATAATGACTATGATCCAATTCCCATGGTTTATGTCGGTTTCGCGTGTTAAAGCGACAGGTAAAATGCAATAAAAGTTGATACGTGAGTTATGTGATAAATAGAATCTAACATTTGTTCTCATTCATAATTGAATTTTTAAACTCGTTAGCAAAAATGATATAATGCTCGACAAGAGCCTCGCATTATATCATTTTGCAAAATAGTTTAATAAATTCAATAATGAATGAGTACTCATGTAAGATCCTCTATATAACGACTGGTCATGTGACAATGATCATATTTCAGATGATGTCATCAGTGAATACAACAAGGAGCCTGTCATGAAGTACCAGAAGGAGATGAATACGCAAGAAATACCATAATGAACTGGTCGAGCTCAAAGGTAAGCATGGTAAGGAGGATAACAATATTATGTCCTGGTTATCCGGGGAAGATCTGGAAATCCAGCATGATGCATAATTGTTTTTATCAGAACCGAGGCTCTGCCCAGGTTCCAGTTGAAACAGTTATACTGATGGTTTGACTTTACCTATCTGAACACGGATACCCAGGGCTCGAATTTAGCACTCACAAACTCGCAAAATATGTATTTTCTGTACAAATTTAGCAAGTTTTATAGATTTCTCAAATAACGAAAGGAGTTAGTTGTTGTCTTTTACAACACAATCTAATATAAGTAGTGTATGGCAGAAATGTCTTTGACTGAAACAATGTCTTTGACTGAAACAATGTCTTTGACTGAAACAGAGACGGACAGATCTCTGACTGACCAAAAGAAGAAGAAAAAATAGTGTCACTCGCATTAAAAAAGCAAGTGGGTTAAAAAGTTAAATACTACCCCTGATTCACAATTGATTCTTGTCCTTGCATTTGACTGACATTTTGTACATAGACCACGTTAGCTACTAATGTTTTTCATGTTTATTTACAAAATGACTTCATGCAACTGTTGATTTTCGATGTCATTGTTGATGCTCGTGACTTTTATCTGCCCCCATGTGTAAGATCGAGCTTTCCTTCACTCATGTAAAGTGCGATAACATTATCCGGTATGCATCAAGTTGACTTTCTGAACTTTAGACTTAATAGATCCTTAAATTGTGAGTAGAAATATTTTAAACCTTTTATTCCCCGCCACGAAAGTAGAACGGGCATATAGTGTTATTTTTCGTGTTCTGTTCATCCTTTGATCATGAAGGATAGGCGCAGTTAGCTGATCAAGAGCCTAAATTATTTAATTCATATATATCTGTATGTAAATTATATTAATATGTTATGGGTATCTTTTGAAGATCGGGTATTCCAACACAAGGTATTATTGACCTCTGCCAAGGTTCTGATTAAAACAGTCGTACCGAGGGTTGGAATTTCCTTATCTGAAATGAATACCCATGATTGATTCCTATTGACATATTGTGCATATACAATGCCAACTACTGATGTTTTGCAGGTATATTTACACAACTATGTCATTGCTGATGCATATAACTTTTTTGCATACCGGATAAGGCTATCCACGTTTTACATGGGAGATGGAAAGTCTTATCTTTATGGGTAAAGATAAAAGTCATGTGTGCACCAACATCCGGTATGCAGGAAAACATGGAAAATGCTAGTAGCTGGCGTCGTCAATGCACAACATGTCTCTGATAGGCTGAGCCTCGGTTCCGATAAAAACACTTATACCACCGGATACCCATGAAAGATTCTTATAATCTGTCCCCATATGCAAGATCAGGCATAACCTTATCCGGTATGCAAGAAGTAGTATAAGTATGCTTCCTTTGCATGATTTCACTATACAGGTGTTCTGTTTTGTTCCCCAGTTTGTCACTATACAGGTGTTCTGTTTTGTTCCCCAGTTTGTCACTATACAGGTGTTCTGTTTTGTTCCCCAGTTTGTCACTATACAGGTGTTCTGTTTTGTTCCCCAGTTTGTCACTATACAGGTGTTCTGTTTTGTTCCCCAGTTTGTCACTATACAGGTGTTCTTTTTTGTTCCCCAGTTTGTCACTATACAGGTGTTCTTTTTTGTTCCCCAGTTTGTCACTATACAGGTGTTCTGTTTTGTTCCCCAGTTTGTCACTATACAGGTGTTCTGTTTTGTTTTGTTCCCCAGTTTGTCAAGGTCTATATGCAGAGTTACAACTCATCTTTTCAATGATTTCAGGTAGCATACGAATATTCTCCAGGATAACGACGGAGTCCTGTACATCAACAGTAAGGGACGCACACAGACATTCGAAGTAGACAAGGTGTTTGGGGAGAACTCAACACAGGATCAAGTAAGGGGTGCACAAATAGGCACTGGTTTCTTTGTTTAGTATTTGCCTGTTTCAGAGAAAATTAAATAGTGAATTCCACAGTACTGACAAAAATAAATAAATGGGTAGGTGAATGAATTATTTAGACATGTTTCGTCTTTATTCATTCTCACACCATAAAACTTTTTTTTTTAACCATTTAGAAAGCAATACATTTATACAGCAATAGGATGAAATGCTGTACACATAGCTGCCTTGCTATATTTTCAATGGCCATTTGATTTATTGGTGGTTTTATATTTCAGGTGTTTTATGAAGTAAAGGCTCTAGTCACATCTTGTATAGATGGTTACAATGTTTGTATATTTACCTATGGTCAGACTGGCAGTGGGAAAACATACACAATGGAGGTAACTACACCCATGGCAATAAGTCTGTTTACTGTGAATGCTAGGGCCCGATTTTATTTTTTTTTATATTTGCGGGATTTTTTTTCCAAAATTGAACAGTAGGAGGAGGGAATAAAAATTAAAAAAAATTGGCAAAACTCGGCATCGGAAATAAAAATAAAATGATTAATGATGAAAATGTTTTTATTTTCATTAAACTGTAATTATAATTAAAATCATGATTTGTTTTGAAACAACAAGATTTAACATCAATACTAAGATCAATTATGTATAAAGAAATTTAACTGTACTGGGTGTTACGACCTTACAAGTAAATAATAAGTCATAATCCAAATTTTAACAAAAGTGTGCTTTTTTTCCATTATTGTGAAAATAAGTTTTAGGCTACACAGCTTTTTTTTAAAAAAAAACAACAATGTACAGATGGAAAAAATAAAATAAAATTCACGATTTTGACTTTTTTATTTCATTTTTGCGAAATTTAGGCTCTCCCGTAAATCTAAAAATCAAAAACAACTCTGGCCTAGCAGCATTTTTAACAGGCGCAAGATGCAGCATTTATTTTTCTATGCATGTCTTATTCATTGAATGAACTCTGAACTCCGACACATGAACCCTTGATACATGAAGAATCATGCAACCAGTTTCGATGACAGTACTTTTTAGCTCACCTGAGCCAATGGCTCAAAGGTGAGCTATTGGGATCACTTTTCGTCAGTTGTCTCGTCCGTCCGTCCGGCATTAACTTTTGCTTCAAACGACTTCTCAGAAACCACTTGGCCAAGTTTGACCAAATTTCACATGGATGAGGTCGATGCCTTTCAAGTTATACAAATTAAGTCAATGCGACATCCAAGATGGCCACCTTTCATAACTTTCACATGACATCATCAAAATAATTTGACCAATCACTGATCAATAAAATAAAACACCTCCACATTCTGGTAGGGGGTAAACTCAGTGTTTATCGTTGATGCTCAACTAACTTTAGCCCTTTATACAATTAATTTTTAGTGATTATGTCGAAAGCTTTATTTCTTGCGTACAGTTATATATCTTGTTTTGGTGCTGTCTAATTTTAAAACACTAATCTGAATGTGAAAGTTATAAATTACCATATATGGTCAAAAACCTTAAAAAATCTTCTTCTCGAGAACCATTGAACAGATTTTTTCTTTATTAAGGATTGCCAACCCCTAGATTATAAAAGTTGAACAAATGAAGTCCCTGTGGTCTAAAAAGGCTGCGTCGCGGGGGTTCAAAGTTTGTATATAGAGATTTGTCGTGTTTTACAGACTTATATAGGAAAAACTAAAAACATCTTCTCCTCAGAAACCACTTAGCCAATTTTGACCAAATTTTACATGCATGATGGATTATACTGAGGTCTATGTCTTTCAAAGTACAAACTAAGTCAATATTACATCCAAGATGGCCACCATTACCATATATGGTCAAATATTTTAAATTGACTTTACAACCAAAGATTTTCTTCTCTGAAATCATAGTTATACACTAACTGAGCATGAACAGATGAATACAACTATCCAGCCAGCACCGACCTTGGGGATCGTCTCCACCCCTGGGGAAATAGTCCTTTGAAACAGTTGTTTTTTCGTCTTTGCAAAGACCATCAGGTGAGCGATTGTGGGTAATTTTGGCCCTCTTTTTTCAATTAGAAACAAATTTAATCACAATCTCATTAAAATCAGACCCTTTATCACGCTACGATACTCTACGCTTCTAAGGATCTGACAACACTGCATTGGATGTCACGTCAGATTGACCTTACGATTAGCCAATCAGATTTCAGCCTACAAAATTGCTTGTTATAGACTGCTTCACTGTGCATGTCGCGTTCCAGTACAACGCTGTGGAGAAGTCTAGGCTTGGTATTGAAAGAGACAATGTCTGTGACCTTTAGCTTATAAAACACAAAAAAAGAAATACCACTTCTCAGGGTTGAACTCGTAACCCTCACTAAAATTACACTCGCGGGTAGTAATAACAGAACGTCAATAGCAACTGCTGTAAGCGGGCCAGATGTATTAATACATACTTTATAGAAAACGTGTTGCAATAATCTCGGTAATGACTGCGTCCATGATTTTCTTCGTATTCTTGATGTAAAACATGGCATTTAGTGCATTTCTTTGAATTTATCGTGCAAACCACAGCATTAACACACGGCAACCTTATCTTTATACGGATATATGTGTTTTATTTGGATTTTTGCTTGTTCAGTTCACTCGGACATCATCTGAAGTGCATATGAAACGCGCGATTTCATTGGTTGAATTTAGTGGATCTTCTCATAAATATTGATAAGATGAAAGGTCAATTTAACGTGACCTCCAAGGCATTGTTGTCAGATCCTATTGCGGAGAATATCAAAACGTAATTAGGATTTGGTTTTAATGAGATTGATTTAATCATGGAATAGTTGTATTCATTTAATAATGGGAGGTAATTAAAAAAAAATCTGTAGAAAAAAGACAGCAGTATGTTTTTAAATGCAGACAGTGAGACATCATTGAAAATAATAAAAAAAATTGGTTTTGTGTTACATGTTGAAAAAAAAAATATATACATTTTTCGAAAATGAATAAATAATACAAAAACACCTTTTTTCCCCTTCAACTTTCATAATTTGTATTCCATATAGTATATCATGAACTAATTTTAAAAAAAGACCGACTGGACCGACCACAGTATATCTGCTTTTTCTTCAAAAAGTGTGGATATATTGCAAGGTTTTATTTACAATCCATCTTTTCAGCGGTATGTCTATATGTTGACTAAATTTTGAAAAATAGGCTGCTAAATTTTGCTCATAACAAAATGTAGTTGGTAATTAAACCTTTAAATAGATCGACTTAAAAAGAGATTAATAACTCTACTGTAACAAAACTCAAACTCAGTATTTGAAATTAACAGACACAAATTAATAATGATATGAATTATGTTCTGGGTTCATAGCAGTTTCCTTGAAAGGCTTTAAAAAGCAAACAAAGCAAACAATTGAAGATTAATTGTATTCAGGAAGTATAAGTTTGTAAGAAGTTTTCATAAGAAAAATGACAAATCAATAGGATCTGTTATTCGTAATGATTTTTAGTGGATTATTGCCCTTTCCCCAGTGGGGTGGTGGGGGAGACACCTGTTTTTACTAAAAACAACCTCTAGTTCTATATTAATCTACACACAGTTCTTTACCTGTGTTCTAGTGCATTTCGGGTGATAACTTTGAAACCATATCACCGACTGGATTGTATGTTTTGGTGAGACCCATACCCCTATCATTTTAGGGGTCACTTTCAAGCTGACCTTGACCTTTGAAAAAATCATGCAATCATAGCGATTACTTTGACACGGTTATTCCCACCCATATATAACTTTTAAAGCTACATTGCCCTTGGTAAGACAAGGAAGCTATTGTTTTTCGGGTCAGTAGGTCAAAGGTCAAGCTCACCTATGGTGTAGCATTGTCTGTCTGTCCGTTAACAATTTCAATAAAACTCATAAAGTATTACACACAGAATCATGAAACTTCAGACGTATACTGCCCATTGGACAAGGATTCTCCCTGTTGGTTTTGCGTTCATTAGTTGTCAATAGGTCAAGGTCATATTGACCTCACAAATATGAAATGCTTTTCACATAAAAACTTAAGCAAACAGGCATATAATGCCCCATTAGGTGGGGCTCTTGTTATTGAAGTATGAAGTATCATACAGGTAAACTCCTAGCGGCGACGCGGTTGACCTCGGAGAGCAAAAGGTCGCGTTAATATGACAAAGGTTTCAATAAATGTTTTGTTTTTAACAGACAGAAGTCGAGAGTGTGTTACTATAGATAGATTTTAATATATATTGGTTGTTCATTACGCTTCATGTTACACTTTCTGTCTTTCTTCTTCTTTTTTTTCAATTCCAAACCCCATAGTATATGTGGGGGAGGGGGGTTTCTTCTTCTTTCTTTCTTTATTTTTTATATTTTATTATATATATATATATATATAGATGGGTAAAAAACCATTTATACAGTGCTACAGTTTATAAAAACATTATAACATTCATGTCAATAACAATGTATTTATAGTAACACATGTTAGTCGTAACAAACAAAGCATTCACGCTAACCTTTGTCAAGATAACGCTAACTTTTGATACAAAATGTAAACCGTGCTGCCGCTAGGATTTTCACTGTATTTTCATAAATTTGATGCAACAATTTGTATTTTAAGTTGCTTAGGTGATCCAGGATTTTATTACACTTCTTTGAAAAAATATCACCAAATCTGCCACTGTTGGTGACAAAAAATTCTACATGTGACTAGTTGGTTAATTAATGTTTATTTTTTTGGGAACGGCTAAGCTGCATATGGAAATAATAATGAAAAAAATAACACCCATTAAATAGATTATTTTGGAAAAGGTCAATAAATATGCTGAAAACTGCTATGACACCAATACTAAATTTGTTCTTTCAATTTTGTCTGTCATTAAAAATGCATTTCGAGGGGTGAAGGCAAAACTGTTGTATCTTGTCCTTTATTTATCACTAATTACAATAGTTCACCCCTCAGTGTGTTTAATCAATTAGCACTCTGTGATACTATGAGGGGTGAAGGCAAAACTGTTGTATCTTGTACTTTATTTATCACTAGTTACAATAGTTCACCCCTCAGTGTGTTTAATCAATTAGCACACTATGATACTATGAGGGGTGAAGGCAAAACTGTTGTATCTTGTACTTTATGTATCACTAGTTACAATAGTTCACCCCTCAGTGTGTTTAATCAGTTAGCACTCTATGATACTATGAGGGGTGAAGGCAAAACTGTTGTATCTTGTCCTTTATTTATCACCACCCCTCAGTGTATTTAATCAATTAGCACTCTATGATACTATATTAAAGGGACACACGGCAATCTTGATTTTTTAAAAACTCACGACATTCCGTTAGTTTTTCTACATAAATTGCATTTGTTACGTCATTAATATTAATTATAAGAATAGTATAAAGCAAACTGTTTTGCATATTATTAACTATTGATTACATTTCACCAATAATATATTCAAAGCTATGGTAGAATAACGAAGAAAAGTTGAAAACTCAAAATTGTATTTAAATATATGCACGCATATTTAAAGTCAAAATAATACTGGATTAATAAATTGGAATTCTAATGACGTCAAGATTGCCATGTGTCCCTTTAAAGATGCAACTAATTTAAATTCTTATTTCAACTGAAACACTTTAACAACATTTTGTTTATACATTCCAATGTATAGTTTGTCCTCCCTATCACAGTAAGTGATGGAACATGGCCCAAGCACTCCATGATCCGGTGCCAGTAGTATCTGTATCTTCGTACACTCGGCTGTAATCTGGTGGATGTTATAGGAACCCTCACCACAGACATACACTGTCCCTGTCCTGTCTATAGCCAGACCAGCTGGTCTGTGCAGGTTATTATCCTTGTACACTGCCTTCACGGTACCGTCCATCGCCATACACGTCACTGTGTGCTTGGTGTCATCAGACACGTAGAGGGCTGTCTTATCTGGACTGATGGCTATGTATCTCGGACTATCAAACAGTTGTTTATTAATGGTATCATTCATCAGGCTTCTCAACACGATGCCGGTCATGTTGATTATTTCCACTTTAGCTGGATTAGAAAATGTCACTATCAGTGTCCCGTCATTATATTTTATACCAAAACAATCACCATTGACCCATATCTCTTGACCTTTTGACAGGGTATGAGATACTACTGACAGCAACTGGATATTACTCCCATGAGTCACAGCAACGTGGGTGTCGGACACCTTTGTTATGCCCCGTGTATCAAATGTTGTGCACCCTCGTTCAAACTTCAGTTGTATTTCATCCATAATACTGTTTTGTTTTGTATCCAATAGTTTCACATTTGAGTTACTGCAGTCAGTAATGACAAGTTGGTCGTCAGGAAGCAAGGCTGATCCCGTGATCCAGCAGTCTGACTCGCCATCTTCTGTAGCGACATATTCGACATAGATGTCTGTTTGGTGTGTCGCTGTTCTGGGTACTGGTTTCTCTGTTTCTGTAGTTTTCCTGTCAATATTGTTTTCTGTCTGTGTCACTTTGCAGTCATTATATATCTCTGTTTGTGATGCTTTGCTGTAATTTGGGATCTCTGTTTGTGTCTCTTGGCTGTAATTTGGGATCTCTGTTTGTGTCACTTGGTTGTAATTTGGGATCTCTGTTTGTGTGGCTTGGTTGTAATTTGGGATCTCTGTTTGTGTGGCTTTGCCTTCACTGAATATCTCTGATGTTTGTGTTGTTTTGCTTTGTTTTTGTTCTTTCATTTGGGTAATTTTGGTGTCATTTGGCTCATTCATCAGGGAAAGACTCCCCAGTGTGGTCAGGTTTTCCATCAACTCTTGTATCTGTTTCTCTGGCTCAAACCGGTACATCTGAATCTTGTTGTCAGTCTTTATCTGGGTAAGATGATCCTCTAATTTCTGCATTTCAAGTTTGGTTTTGTCCATAGCAGGGAATAGCTTTCCATTTTGTTTAGTTTTGTGTAAATGATCAAGGTTTGTTGTCGTAGACTGGATTTCACTTCTCATGTCGTCTAATTTGTAAGAAATTGAGATCATGTTTTCCTGATCTTCTTCTCTTCTCCTGTTAGCTTCATTAATAACATCTTGTTCAAGTTTATCTAAAAAGTGAGTTATTTCTGCTCTAAACTGCCCAATACTTTCTATTGCCTCTGAGGAATATTTGTCTGTATCTGTAACATTTTGCTTGGTTGTTATTTTATCGCTATCAATTTTCTGTCCGAGGTCAGCCAGTTCCTTTTCTAATTCATCATACTCCTTTTCTACATAACTGATACCGTCACAACTTCGATGATCAATAGCGATACAGGTTCCACAGACAAGCTGGTCATGTGACTTGCAGTTAAACGTAATTACCTCACCTTGATGTTGAGGACATTTGTCTACGGTTGTGTCTACGGTTTTGGTCAGGGGTTTGCTTCTTGGCATGGTTTTCTGGTCTTGTAGAACATGGTGTCTAAAAGGCCTGGCCCGGCGATGATGCGTAAAACATGTATTGCACAAATATTCACAACAATCCACACAAAATCCCGAGGCGGTAAGCTGCTGTCCCTCATCACTACACGGCTCACAGAAAATTATCAACTCTTCCTCTGATTTCACACTCCTACCAGCTTTCCTACCAGGAACTGACATTTTTTGTCTAATAACTGTTATTTAACTGATATTTTTTGTTATTTAACTCTATTATTTACACCATTGAACTGTTAGTTACAGTATAATTTGCACATACAGAACCTTTCCATCTATATTATTCCAAAAGTTAAACTAGTAACACTATGTCCATTATCTAAATTATGAACTCGATCGTCACCTGAATCCTTTGTCATCTGAGATCTTGATTTTTATAAAAATTCAAACAGGAAGGTACTTGCTTGGTAGATATATAGACATGTTGTTCTATAATATTACCCTGTGTCCAAATACGTAGAAATATAACTTATTCTAGATATCGGGTCTATTTATAGAACTAGAGTACACATTTCAAGCTATAATTTATAACACTTGAAAGATAAACTCACATCGTCTTCGGATATAATTTTATGACGCAGATATTGTACTGGAACATCCCAAAGTTCAGTACCTGAATATTATTTTGTATATAAAAAAGAAGATCCAATTTATTTATAACCAGATCGCTTATTCTCCCAAGCATTGGAATACTTCTATTTATTAACCCTTAACCCCCTACATATATATAATGGACTGTTCTTTCTTTGAATTAAGACCATTCCATTTATGTGACTAAGGGGTGTTTTTGGGGAAATGACTGATAAGCAGCCAGACATTGTGTACAATGGATGCGAAGGCAATTATAGTCGTGCTTAGCAGGTTAAGGACCTGTTTCCCAATGCTGTGTGGTCTGAATGTGATTGACAAAGCAAGAATAGATTATTCACTGCTCACATGCTCATTGACTCGAGGTTCATACAGCCTTAAAAAGTCCTTAAATTTCAGAAGTAGCCTTTAAAAGTCCTTATCCACTCCAGCCTTAAAAAGTCCTTAAATTCTGTCAAAATATCATTAAAGTTCCTTGAATTTCATAATCAGTCGATTAATTATACAAGAGGAATAATATCTGACATAAAAATCGGCAAAAAAAATACCCGTCGATAATGTTATGAGTTAAACCGGGCCTTAAAAATGGGTTATTAGGGCCTTAAAAGTCCTTAAATTTCATAATGATAATTCTGTATGAACCATGTGACTGATATCAGTTATGAAATTAGGCCAGTATTTTTTATGCCCCAACTTTGGGGGCATTTAGAGTTGCACTTATCCGTCTGTCTGAACTTACATTCATCCGTACGTCTCAAAACCTTGTCACGCGATCCTCCATAACTATTTAACCGAGGGTCGCGAAACTTTACAGGAATGTTGATCAGGTGAAAATGCGCACCTGGTTTTATTTTGGACCAAGAACCACAGAGTTATGGCCATTGACTTTGTCAAAATAGGGGCTGAAAAACTTTCATATTCATTTTCTCTCCCTGTGTTATATGTAATATATGCCTCCCTGTGTTATATGTAATCTATGCCTCCCTGTGTTGTATGCAATCTATGCCTTCCTGTGTTATATGTAATCTATGCCTCCCTGTGTTATACGTAATCTATGCCTCCCTGTGTTATATGTAAACTATGCCTCCCTGTGTTATATGTCATCTATGCCTCCCTGTGTTATATGGAATCTATGCCTCCCCAGGGCACGAAAATTCCACTCGTCCGCTCGTATTGACGAGTGAATTTCGAATCCGATAACCCATGAATCGGTCGTCCGAGAGGACGAGTAACATTTCAGTAGAAAACAAAAACAGTAGAAAACAAAAACAAAGAAAATAGTTCTTAAATAGTTTATTAAGCGATTAAATGCAGTAAATAGTTGCAACTCTGTTTATTCACCGATATATTGCAATTTAAGTCAACCGGATATTGGGAAATGACGCATTTCCGTTTTGGGACATACTAAAATGCGGCTCCCATTCTAATTTCACGGAGCGCGCACGTTACAGTATTTGATTTTATACAAATAACACTTTCACCCGTGAAATCTTTAAGGGAATTTGTCAGCTTTTAGGTGACTTGGACCAGAGCCTTTAGGAAGGGGAATTGCAAAAGTATGCTGTTTTTCTGTATTGGAGTTTAACATTTTCTATTATTACCTGATCTCCTATATAAATGCTATATCGTCATTTCTTGCTAATTCACTAAGGAAAAGACTGTTCCCGGTGAAAACGAACTGTTACCGGGCTTTAGTTTCGACTGTTTCCCTCACGTGCTGGAATTTCGTTTGCGTGACGTCATGTTGCTTTTTTCACCATAGGTTCCCATTATAAAACAAATTTTCATTTTCACTGTTTCGTACAGTAATCAGGTAATCAGTAATCGGTAATCAGGTAATCAGGTAATGAAACAGTTATCACATGTGTGTTTGGGGAACAGTTAAAACTGTTTTCCCTTGGTGTCGGGGGATGTCAGTGTGAACTGTTTCCCTTGGCCTATCGGCCTCGGGAAACAGTTCACACTGCCATCCCCTCCACCTCGGGAAAACAGTGTTGACTGTTCCCCACACACACGTGATAACTGTATACTAAAAAAGTGTGTTTTTTTTTAAAAGAGGATTTGTTCACAGGAAAAGGGGGAAATATATACCATGTATACCATGCCAGAGTAACTGTAATGGCCATGATCAGTCTGTAGTGAACTACAGAATATGAATATAGTCATCTATAATACTGGTCAAAGTTTCATAATTTTCATTGATTTATATAAAGAAAAAAACAACACATTATGATATTTTCCTTTGTTTTATTTATATATAATAGTGTTAAATGACGGTATCTGACTGCTTTGACTTTTACAATCAGAGCAGGACGAGTAAACATCCTATAAGGACGAGTAACATGTCAATGCCACTCGTCCTACAGGACGAGTATAAAGTAAAATATATTTCTTCCCCTGCTCCCTGTGTTATATGGAATCTATGCCTCCCTGTGTTATATGGAATCTATGCCTCCCTGTGTTATATGGAATCTATGCCTCCCTGTGTTATACATAATCTATGCCTCCCTGTGTTATACATAATCTATGCCTCCCTGTGTTATATGTAATCTATGCCTCCCTGTGTTATACGTAATCTATGCCTCCCTGAGTTATACATAATCTATGCCTCCCTGTGTTATATGTAATCTATGCCTCCCTGTGTTATGTAATCTATGCCTCCCTGTGTTATATGTAATCTATGCCTCCCTGTGTTATGTAATCTATGCCTCCCTGTGTTATATGTAATATATGCCTCCCTGTGTTGTATGTAATCTATGCCTCCCTGTGTTATATGTGATCTATGCCTCCCTGTATGCCTCCATGTGTTATATGTGATCTATGCCTCTCTGTGTTATATGTAATCTATGCCTCCTTGTGTTATATGTAATCTATGCCTCCCTGTGTTATACGTAATCTATGCCTCCCTGTGTTATATGTAATCTATGCCTCCCTGTGTTATATGGAATCTATGCCTCCCTGTGTTATATGTAATCTATGCCTCCCTGTGTTATATGGAATCTATGCCTCCCTGTGTTATATGTGATCTATGCCTCCCTGTATGCCTCCATGTGTTATATGTAATCTATGCCTCCCTGTGTTATACGTAATCTATGCCTCCCTGTGTTATATGTGATCTATGCCTCCCTGTGTTATATGTAATCTATGCCTCCCTGTGTTATACGTAATCTATGCCTCCCTGTGTTATATGTAATCTATGCCTCCCTGTGTTATATGTAATCTATGCCTCCCTGTGTTATATGTAATCTATGCCTCCCTGTGTTATATGGAATCTATGCCTCCCTGTGTTATATGTAATCTATGCCTCCCTGTGTTATATGTAATCTATGCCTCCCTGTGTTATATGTGATCTATGCCTCCCTGTATGCCTCCATGTGTTATATGTAATCTATGCCTCCCTGTGTTATACGTAATCTATGCCTCCCTGTGTTATATGTGATCTATGCCTCCCTGTGTTATATGTAATCTATGCCTCCCTGTGTTATACGTAATCTATGCCTCCCTGTGTTATATGTAATCTATGCCTCCCTGTGTTATATGTAATCTATGCCTCCCTGTGTTGTATGTAATCTATGCCTCCCTGTGTTATATTTGATCTATGCCTCCCTGTGTTATATGTAATATATGCCTCCCTGTGTTGTATGTAATCTATGCCTCCCTGTGTTATATGTGATCTATGCCTCCCTGTGCTATATGTAATCTATGCCTCCCTGTGTTATATGTAATCTATGCCTCTCTGTGTTATATGTAATCTATGCCTCCCTGTTTTGTATGCAATCTATGCCTCCCTTTGTTATATGTAATCTATGCCTCCCTGTTTTGTATGCAATCTATCCTTCCCTGTGTTATATGTAATCTATGCCTCGCTGTGGTATATGTAATCTATGCCTCCCTGTGTTATATGTAATCTATGCCTCCCATTGTTATATGTAATCTATGCCTCCCTGTGTTATATTCAATCTATGCCTCCCTGTTTTGTATGCAATCTATGCCTCCCTGTGTTATATGTAATCTATGCCTCCCTGTGTTATATGGAATCTATGCCTCCCTGTGTTATATGTGATCTATGCCTCCCTGTGTTATATGTAATCTATGCCTCCCTGTGTTATACGTAATCTATGCCTCCCTGTGTTATATGTAATCTATGCCTCCCTGTGTTATATGTAATATATGCCTCCCTGTGTTGTATGCAATCTATGCCTCCCTGTGTTATGTGTTATCTATGCCTCCCTGTGTTATATGTAATCTATGCCTCCCTGTGTTATACATAATCTATGCCTCCCTGTGTTATATGTAATCTATGCCTCCCTGTGTTATATGTAATCTATGCCTCCCTGTATGCCTCCCTGTGTTATATGTAATCTATGCCTCCCTGTGTTATACGTAATCTATGCCTCCCTGTGTTATATGTAATCTATGCCTCCCTGTGTTATACGTAATCTATGCCTCCCTATGTTATATGTAATCTATGCCTCCCTGTGTTATATGTAATATATGTCTCCCTGTGTTGTATGCAATATATGCCTGCCTGTGTTATATGTAATCTATGCCTCCCTGTGTTATATGTAATCTATGCCTCCCTGTGTTATATGTAATCTATGCCTCCCTGTGTTATATGTGATCTATGCCTCTCTGTGTTATATGTAATCCATGCATCCCTGTGTTATACATAATCTATGCCTCCCTGTTTTATATGTAATATATGCCTCCCTGTGTTATATGTAATCTATGCCTCCCTGTGTTGTATGCAATCTATGCCTCCCTGTGTTATATGTAATCTATGCCTCCCTGTGTTATATGTAATCTATCCCTCCCTGTGTTATACGTAATCTATGCCTTCCTGTGTTATATGTAATCTATGCCTCCCTGTGTTATATGTGATCTATGCCTCCCTGTGTTATATGTAATCTATGCCTCCCTGTGTTGTATGCAATCTATGCCTCCCTGTGTTATACGTAATATATGCCTTCCTGTGTTATATGTAATCTATGCCTCCCTGTGTTATATGTGATCTATGCCTCCCTGTATGCCTCCCTGTGTTATACGTAATCTATGCCTCCCTGTGTTATATGTAATATATGCCTCCCTGTGTTATATGTAATCTATGCCTCCCTTTGTTGTATGCAATCTATGCCTCCCTGTGTTATATGTAATCTATGCCTCCCTGTGTTATATGTAATCTATGCCTCCCTGTGTTATACATAATCTATGCCTCCCTGTGTTATATGTAATCTATGCCTCCCTGTGTTATACGTAATCTATGCCTCCCTGTGTTATATGTAATCTATGCCTCCCTGTGTTATATGTAATCTATGCCTCCCTGTGTTATATGTAATATATGCCTCCCTGTGCAATGTTCTTTTTTAGAATCGGAAATCTGCTAAACCATGCACGAACACAATTGCCTTTAAAAAAGAAAAGAAAAAACATGTACCTGTCTGGTATATTTACTACAAGCATACTACAAGCATTGACTTGTTAACATGTACCCGTCTGGTATATTTACTACAAGCATACTACAAGCATTGGCTTGTGAACATGTACCTGTCTGGTATATTTACTACAAGCATACTACAAGCATTGACTTGTGAACATGTACCTGTCTGGTATATTTACTACAAGCATACTGCAAGCATTGGCTTGTGAACATGTACCTGTCTGGTGTTTACTACAAGCATACTTCAAGCATTGACTTGTGAACATGTTCCTGTCTCATGTTCTGCAAGCATACTACAAGCATTGACTTGTGAACATGTACCTGTCTGGTATATATACTACAAGCATACTACAAGCAGTGACTTGTGAACATGTACCCGTCTGGTATATTTACTACAAGCATACTACAAGCATACTACAAGCAGTGACTTGTGAACATGTACCCGTCTGGTATATTTACTACAAGCATACTACAAGCATTGACTTGTGAACATGTACCTGTCCGGTATATTTACTACAAGCATACTACAAGCATTGACTTGTGAACATGTACCCGTCTGGTATATTTACTACAAGCATTCTACAAGCAGTGACTTATGAACATGTACCTGTCTGGTATATTTACTACAAGCATACTACAAGCATTGATGTGTGAACATGTACCTGTCTGGTATATTTACTACAAGCATTGACTTGTGAACATGTACCTGTCTGGTATATTTACTACAAGCATACTACAAGCATTGACGTGTGAACATGTACCTGTCTGGTATATTTACTACAAGCATACTACAAGCATTGATGTGTGAACATGTACCTGTCTGGTATATCTACTACAAGCATACTACAAGCAGTGACTTGTGAACATGTACCTGTCTGGTATATTTACTACAAGCATACTACAAGCAGTGACTTGTGAACATGTACCTGTCTGGTATATTTACTACAAGCATACTACAAGCATTGACTTGTGAACATATACCTGTCTACAAGCATTGACGTGTGAACATGTACCTGTCTGGTATATGTACTACAAGCATACTACAAGCATTGACTTGTGAACATGTACCTGTCTACAAGCATACTACAAGCATTGACTTGTGAACATGTACCTGTCTACAAGCATACTACAAGCATTGACTTGTGAACATGTACCTGTCTGGTGTTTTGCAATTAAGTGTGAAAAACAAAAAACAGATGCAAACATTTATAGATAACTCAATCTGTACTCAGTTTAAATGGACACTTTAGAATACGTTTTTAAGACTAACAGTTGTTTCTTTGATTTAATAATAACTTCATACATTTTTTATTTTACTTATTGAAGGTGGATGGTTGAATAATATTAAATACCTATATAATATAATTTTGTTTTACACAACAAGCAAAAATCATACCAATCTATCGAATATGCTACACTTTTAACAGCAGTTTAAGTCTGATTCCATGTGGATTTGAACCCCCCACACATGACATATCTGAACAGACAGTTTCATCTCATGCTTTCCCTTCATGGTCGCCATTCCCAATATAACATGGTGTGTTTGCACAGCATAAAGTACCAAACCTGTTTATGTGGCAGGTGTATGTGCAATATTTTTAGAAGATTTGTTTATGAAAACAGGCTTGCCAGCAAGCTTTAAAGGTGAGGGGAATTTGTTTTGTTTTTAAAGTCGGGGAATTTTTACAGTTTGAAAAAGTCGGGAGGAAAATGATATTTTTTGTCGAGAATTTGTGTAACATGGTTCTGGCAGTCTTCTGTTATAGGGTTACTAATAGTTATTCTGTTCTCCTGATATCTTAACCAAGGCTAAGTCATAGTCAAGTTTTGTAATGTTAATTCACTTTTAAAAATTATATAAACATGTAAAATATGTTCGAATTTTGAAAAATAAAAGTAAATATGGTTGAATGGACAGCTGTAAGAGAGGAGGATATAAATTAAATTTCATCAAATTGATCACTGAAAAATGACATTTGGTCAAGGGAAAAAACGGGGAATTTATTTGAGCGATGTGCTGGCATTAACCCTGGAAAATATACTATTAAAATATATCTGGCTGGGTTTTTCATATAAAACAAATATCAGTCTAAACCTGTCTCATTTCGTCTTTTATTTTGTTTTTGACTTCCACTTTTTGTATAATAACATCATACATTTTATTCGTTTCTTTGTTTATATTGATCTCTAACCTGTTTTGTTGCCATAACAACTGTTTCAGATAGCAGCTAAAGGGGTTCGGTTACATTAACATCCCGTCATCATCATCATCGTCATCAGTAAGATCGTACAATCATCATTTCCGTCATGTTGCTATAATTATGCGTGTCGCTTCATTGTTTGCTCCTGGCATTTGAAAAAGTGTTTGTTTCATTTGTGTTGTATTTGTATGTTTAATCCAACGGTCTGTTTATTTGTTATTTTCAATCCACCACACCCAAAAACTAGTGTACCAGTTTGTGTATATTCCCTCTGCATACATGCCATCTGAAGAATCCCTCATAATACAGCAGTTTAAGGTGTGGACTGTAACAAAGAACAACACCAAAACAATTTTTTTTAGATTACAACCAGTCTCCTTAGCAATTATAAATTACAAAATTAGCATTGAAGTTTCAAAAATGTACAAAGTTCAATGACGTCTGTTTCTGTTCAAAACCCATGGTTACCTAAAATGTCACGTTGAAGCTGTAATATAGTTGAATACTTAGAAATGGAGTGTCTGTTAAAAGAGAATTGTGAGTGGACGTGGCAGACGCATTCCCTCCCCATACCACCTTAGCAAACAAACACACAGTGACACACACACACACACACACACACACACTTAAAGTCAAGGTCAAATAGAACTTTCAAAGCTCTTCATGATTAGAGGTTTGAAAGTTATATCTGCGGCATATGGATATGCTACTAATTGTCTGGTAATCAGTGTATGTAACTTAACCATGTAATTAATGGATATTCGTGTAATTAATGGATATTCGCATGCTTAGCAGTCCTGTAACAGAGTTTGTGGTGAAGGGTTTCATATCTGGGAAATGTGCCTCGAACGATAGAATATTGTAGATAATGTTATCAGGGTTATGGATTGTTGTTCTAATAGTCTGGTATTTTTAACCATATCTTGCATGTGTATTTACAGGAAGGTCAAGGTGAAACAAAGGTAACCAGGACTTTGTGCCGTTTGTTTGTTTTTGTGCTTGCTTCCGTGCATGCTTTTTTATTCGATATTATTACATGTCGATTTGCTTACATGTTAAAGTTACCGCAAAGAGTCCTCTACAAGTTAAAACAAAAAGAAAAAGAGTTTTAATGAAATAATGTATGTATATTTAAAACTTCATCTTGATTTGATATTGCAAGTGATCATCATAAGTGCAGAAGAGTCTTGCATCTTTGGTGTACATATAATCTTAGTGAAAGTCAGTTGTCCGGGCTTTTTTTCACAAAATCGGGAACTGGTCCAAGCCTGTCAATTTTGGGGGGGAAAAACACGCTTATTTCTCATTTTGGGAAATATATAAGATTTCATCATTCAAGTAAATATGACAATACTATGCTTTACTCA
>JAWPHD010010706.1:0-90937 GCA_037043455.1 Cyrtodaria siliqua
TGAGTTTGCACTATTAACGGGTCATTAACACGTACAGTATTTTACAGTATTTTGAGAAGCCTCAGGAAGAGCGAATGGAGACACAGAAATAAGAGAACAGCGCTCTGAGGATAAATTCCAATATATATTTCATAGACATCCATCGGTATTAATTGTTACGGTAATTTACTGATGGAGAAAACATTTTTATATACGTATACTGGTTTTTGTTTTACTTCCCAAAAATACAGGAACGCAGATATTGCAAGCGAGAAATCCATTAGTATTGACTACGATACATACACGCGAGAAGGAACGTATAAAAAGAACTCTGTAAGTATTGACTATGATACAAAAAGAAGAACTTCATAAGTATTGACAGTGCTACAATCATTCAAGAAGGAACGTACACATTACGTGATCCGAGTATTAACTCTCAAACCCCATCCAACCGATGCTCCAAGAGGCAAATCGTGGTGGACTGGGGTATGAAATAAAGTCTTAATTTCTTCTTAAAACGTTTGCATATTGTAAAATTAAAACATTGTTTGTTTGTTTGTTTGTATGGTGTTTTACGTCATTTTCAACACGGTCGTTATTTTGTGGTGGATGCATACCACCAACTTTTCCTGGGTAGAACCAGTACTGTAAACCTCCCGCCATCCGTAAGAATCGACACTTCCTCACGTACAAGTCGAGCTCCCAGTGGGATTCGAACCCGCAGCGGTGAGTTAAAACATGTAATAGGTAATTTTAAACAGGTTATCGCATTTTTTGCAGTAAAAATGTTTTTAAACGTGTTTTATTGTCGAAATATCCGTTATAAAGTCCAGCTAATATAAGCTGTTCCATCGCTTAATGGAATTAAGGCGTGACCACGTAATGGTGAAGAAGAATATCATAAATTTCGACTATGTGAAGACCTCCATAAATAAGGCAATAAAGAGTGCATTGATGATGTGATATGCTACTGTGTCGTCCATTTATGATATATGTTTTGCTTTCTGTTTGCTTTAAAGACGGCCATATTGTAAATTGTAAAAAAGTACCTTGTACAATTAATAATATTTGTATTGTTTAAATGTGTTACCTTTCAGAAATAAAGAAGTTCTTGAAAGAAACATCCTGTTCGATTTTTATATCTACTTTTGTTATTATTATTATTATTATTATTATAAGTATTGAGTATAATAAATACAGAAGAAAAAAACTTCCCGGATATTGACTAGCATACAGACAACCGAGAAGGAACGTATGCGGACTTCATAAATATTGACAATGACGCACAGAAGAACTTCCTAAGTATTGACTATGATAACGACAACCGAAAAAGTATGAGAAAAACTTCAGAAGTATTAATGGTGCCTTTTCTGTTAGAGAATATAACCGGGCGGAAATACCTTTATTTACACTGTCCCGTTCTATTGGGGTAAAAATAGCGAGCGTGAGAGTAAGATGGGATGCACCCTAGAGCCTCGTTTAAACAGCCAGCGACATTCTTTGCCTGTTCCAATCCGTATAGTCAATCATTGTATGCTTGCGTTGTAATATCTTGCCTTTTATTCATCTTTGTAATCATTATTCGTTTCTCTGCGTGTGTTTTGGTTGACTGTCGTCCTTGAATGCAACAGTACATGTTTGACGTTTATAGCTACATTTGACGTCTGTATTTATGACGTCTGTATTTATGACGTCTGTATTTATATTTATTGTATACTTTCATATTGTCCCGTTTAGTTTGCATTGAGCTAAGCGTGCAATATTATAGGTTATTGCATTTGTATGGCTAAATATAACTTGGAACGAGTTGTTTTGGCAAAGGACGACGAGCTTGCGAGTCGTCCTGCGCAAAAAACAACGAGTTCCAAGAAATATTTAGCCATACAAATTCAATAACCTTTTTATTGTATACTTTCATATTGTTTTTGATCAATGTTAATTGTATGACTATTACTTTTCATTGCATTTGTGTTATTTTTTATAGCTTTTGATGGAATTCCTATCTTGCCATTCAGTTTCATTTTGTGTGGATGATTATTTTGCGCGAAAATGACGTCGACGTCGGATGACGTCATTAAAAACAACAAGCGATTTTCTGAAGTTTGTTTACCATTCGATAACGTTAAAAACAGTGGGTGAGTGACCATTTGAATTATTTTATCAATTTTTGCCATAAAAGGTTGAAAAAAAACTCGTATTTTTTTGTTGACACTATAGAAAGGGTTCCGTTATTTTTATTACAAAGTAGTTCCTTATTTCTATTTCGCGGCTCTTAGCAAGCACGAGCAAAAGTTCCCGTGCAATATCAATGCGTGCAATATCGTAGAATATTGCACGCTTAGCTCAATGCAAACTAAACGGGACAATATGAAAGTATACAATAATCTACGATATTGCACGCATTGATATTGCACGGGAACTTTTGCTCGTGCTTGCTAAGAGCCGCGAAATAGAAATAAGGAACTACTTTCAAATAAAAATAACGAAATCCGTCCTATAGTGTCAACAAAAAAATACGAGTTTTTTTTCAACCTTTTATGGCAAAAATTGATAAAATAATTCAAATGGTCACTCACCCACTGTTTTTAACGTTATCGAATGATAAACAAACTTCAGAAAATCGCTTGATGTTTTTAATGACGTCATCCGACTTCGACGTCGTTTTCGCGCAAAATAAACATCTACACAAAACGAAACTGAATGGCAAGATAGGAATTCTATCAAAAGCTATAAAAATAACACAAATACAATGAAAAGTAATAGTCATAAAATTAACATTGATCAAAAACAATATGAAAGTATACAATAAAAAGGTTATTGAATTTGTATGGCTAAATATTACTTGGAACTCGTTGTTTTGGCGCAGGACTTTGCCAAAACAACTCGTTCCAAGTAATATTTAGCCATACAAATGCAATAACCTATACTATCGGCTGACAATGCTAATCATTACGTTGTCCCGCCTTAATTCCATAACTTATATTAGCTGAACTTAATAACGGATATTTCGACAATAAAAAACGTTCAGTTTTACAATATGCAAACTTGTTAAGCCGAAATTAACATTACGTGTTCCGAGTATTACATTTCATACCCGATCCAACCCCTTCTCCAAGAAGCGAAAACGGGGTTGGCTGGGGTATGAAATAAAACCTTAATTTCGGCTTAAAATATTTGCATATTGTAAAATTAAAACATTTAATAGGTAGTTTTAAACAGGTTATCACATATTTTCAATAGACTGTTTTTAAGCGTGTTTTATTGTCGAAATATAAGTCATAAAATCCTGCTAATATAAGCTTTCCCATCATTAATGGAATTAAGGCGGGACCACGTAATGAAGGCTTTATTTCATACCCTAGCCAACTCCGCTTTCGCGTTTTTGCCCGGAGAAGGGGTTGGATGGGGTATAAAAGTTAATACTCGGACCACGTAATGACAGTTCCTTTCTTTAGTATAATTCTTGCTTATACTTCCAACATTATAGTACGTTATAAGTATGTTTAAAGCAATAATCGATTTATGCGTGAGTTGAAGAGCTGAAATATGCGTGCTATGATTGTAGAGTCTGCAATGCAAGTTGTATTCACTTGGTGTATGCACTTCAGTTAAGATTGCATATACTGCTTTTTATTTTATGATAAGCAATGAAATACTGTATTTTATCAGTGAGATAAAAAATGTTATTCACATTATGAGTTTTATTTTCACAGTAGAAGTCGGGACTACATTTTTCAAGAAACAACATTTTTTTAGGATTTGAAATGGATTTTAAAAGTTAAAAGGAAGTGACTGCCAATATAAATATATTAAAAAAAAATATCTTTGGACTATTTTTTGTAGTCGGGCAAAAAATATGTAAAGCGGCTTAGTTATTGAAATTGCCTCCCTTGTTGTTTTACCGTAGTTTCCCTAAAATAATGTTTGTAAAATCATAAAATTAAAAAAAAAAGAGTCAGAAACTTCTCGATGAAACAAAATGTGTTATTCACGTCCAAAACAACAAATATCCTCTATATATTCTTATTCTGATAATCCGTTAACAACGCTAAACAGAAAATACAAATACAATAAAGCGATTAAGATGTCTAGATAGGATCCACCAACATAGCTGTTACTCTGCAATTGGTACAATATTTATATATCTACATAAACATGATTCTTTTAATTATTACTGTTACTAAATGTAGTTGATGGATTTTACTTAGATTCTACATATACTGCTTTATATATTTATTTGTATAATCCTTTAACAACGCTAAACAGAAACCATAAATAAAATAAAACGATAAAAACATCTAGATAGGATCCAAAAACAAAGCTGTTATTCTGCAATAGGTACAATTTGTCGATATTGCTCCATAAACATGGTACTGTTAACACTGATTTATTAATCTATTGCATTACTAGTATATGTATCTTGTTATTTTGAACCCCCCCCCGTCCCCCCCCCCCCCCCCCCCCACCCACACGCACACACACGTCCCCCCACCCCCAAAGAAAAAAAGAACAAAAAAAGAAAGAAAAAAACTCGCATGTTTTGAGGTTTAACGTCTCGTTAAGCAACCTTTCAGTCATGTCTACTTGTAGCATTGAGGTCAGATTTATTGTGCTGCCATACTGGAATACCACGCCGTAGATACATGCCATGATACTCCACCCAGTCACATTATAGATGTATACTGACACCGGGCCGATCAGTCTAATAAATATCCTAAAATATTAAACGTCAAGCACGTGATCTACTAGACCATGTTGATGACTTCTTGAACTCACGACCTCTTGCATGTCACCAAGCCATCGTCGCGGTGGTCATTTAAGTTGACCGCTGCATTCTTAAACATCAGTTTTATAATACGGATCTCAACTGTTGTATTTTTTTTGTTATGAAAACCTTGACAGAATCCATGTATCACATCCTGCGGCCATGTTGTGCATGCCAGTTTAATGAAGTCATTCGTCACGCTGTCTGGTTACAGGGTATGAATGGAGTTTTCCTAAGGTGCAAGCGGATTATAACGATCAAATTATAATAATGTGTCCCCCCGCCCACTTCTATTTTTTTCAACTAAAGTAAGATTTTCGCGTGTCCTTTTGATGATGAGACTCAACTGAATTGAATTACGTTGTAGTTAACGATTTATTCAAACATTGTTTTAAGTTATCTAGAGTCGCCCCATATTGAGTGGAATTATACGTAGAAATACGGGAACCGCTTAAATTATTCATATATTGTATCTTTCTTTAAGTTTAATATAATTTAATAATATTTTATTGCAAATTTGTTACAATACATCAATTCAACATGACAATATTCATAGAAGCATATGCAAATGGATTGATCTACAAGTTATTACAACATTAGTTACAGTATCTTTCTTTCAATAAGGCGGTACGTGGCATGGGAAACGTCGTCTTGCTACATCCGTGTTGCGTTCAAGTAAATACTCTTGATTGATGTGAATTGAAGGCCAAACTCAGTCAAGGTGTTGCTAGTTGTTATACAATGTTGACGAGTATAGATGTATTAAATCTGACTAAAGAACGATTACCGCGTGTCCCTTAAGCTTGAGAATCAACTAAATTGAATGGAATTGTTGTTTAGCGATTCATCAATATATTGCTTTAGGTTATCTGGAGCCGCACCATATAATATGGAAAGATTGATAGAAAAACGGAAACCGTTTAAATTATTCGTAATTAGTATTTTTCTTTTAATAAGGCGGTGGCAGGGAATAAATCGTCTTGCTACATCCGTGTTGCGTTCAAGTAAATACTGCATGATTGATGTGAATTGAAGGCCAAACTCAGTCAAGGTGTTTTTATATAATGTTGACGAGTATACTTGACGTTGCAACCACAATCAAGTAGGTCTTAAACTCGACAATCATTATAAATAGCGAACATTCACTGACCTCAAACAATGTACTTACACAACTCTGATCTACGTTTGTAAAATTGAAATAAAATAATTTGATATCAACATTTTATTAAAATATACAATTACAATATTTGTTTTTGTAAATACATGCCTTACTATTTTAATCATTATATTATTCATAATCCGTATTGAGAGACAAAAGAAGAAAAGGTATAGCGTGCAAAATATATTCGGAACTATAAATTATACAATACTATATAAACACGTTCCAATTTGCAAAATATCCGCTGTAAAAGACATGGTCGGTACCTTAAGCACTTGATGGATTACGCTCTATTGTTTAATAGCTGAAATATATTTTAAGAACAATCAAGGCAACAGCTGGCAAGATGAATTTTGTTTGTTTGAATTGTGTTTTACGTCATTTTTAGCGCATGTAAGGCCATATATGACGGTCGGAATTTTTTTTATGGTAGAGGTAGATCACCCCATTTTTCTTGGCAGAACCAGTACTGTATACCTCGCGACATCCGTAAGAATCGGAACTTTCTAACTTACAGTGGGATTCGAACCCGTAGCTGTGAGAGACGAGAAGGTTTACAACAAACATCGTTATGAACTTTTCATATGGCACTGAAGCATATTGTGTTAGGTGTTGGCCATGATGATTCTTGCCGATCGCAACTGGAGTTGACCGGTAATAAGGTGGTTAAGATTGTAGTTACCGAAAGTAGTCCAATATACACTTGATAGTACTGTATTTTGAGATGCTGTGTGAAAGAAAGGAAACTCCACAGATAGTGTTGAATAACATGATTTTGTAGAGAGTAGATTCCGAAATATTTCTTTCAAGAATCATGTTAATCAGAGCTAAGACAACTGATTGCACTATTTGTTGTGAGGTAAGGTTGTTTGCGTTTTTCTTCGGCAGATTTGACCTGAATTGGCCTAGAATCGATACCTACCTTCACTTTGGGCAAAATTCTGAATTTGAAAGCAGAAAATCAGCTTGATAGTTTGCTATGTCTGTGTTGTGATTGATTTGAAGATGGTTTACTGGCAGTTTCAAGTATGATGGAGTTTGATGGCACCACGAGAACACCATATTATTCTACAATGCATGTCGAATTAAATTAACGGTGGTCCACCTCTACATGTTTCTAGTCCATTGAACAATTTATACTATCGCGAATTAATGAAAACTGGCGAGGGAGATTAAGAATGGACCCGAATAAAAAGAAAAATACCTCGTCGTGAATTTACCGGTTACGGAGGCGCAATGGCAACTAGGTAACATTATATTTTTAAAAACCTATCAAATGGATACTGAGCAAATAATGAAAGGCCCTCTTACACAGGTGGCTGTATCGGTGTTGGGAACTAAAAAATAAAAATAAAAAAAATATAAAAAAAATATAAAAAAATATAAAAAAATATATAGATGACATATATCCGGACCATAAACTGTCGTTATAAGCAACTTACATATCGTTGCAGATATATCATGTATTATACATAATGGTTCATTAGCCGTGACCATCTATTCCCGATCGTGTTGATATTACCTGCATACAATAAACACAAAAACAACAATATATAATGGATCACTTTGTTCGTACATATAACCACATAATCGTACATATATCCGAAAAATACATTATTGTAGACACTGTCGTGTTATTAGTCTGCACGTAACCCATAACATTAAGGATATGAATTTATAGAATCTTTCATCAAAAGCTAGTTGTTAAATCCTGTCCATGTTTTATTTGACATATTGTTTCACCATATGTCTTGGAGAAATATTGTTTAAACCAAACCCAAAACAAAGTGTAGGTGTTTCTTTATAAATTCTTTCACTATTAGCAAATAGTTTAAAATGATATTGTCATTCATAACACTGAAAACATGATTCCCGATTTTGTATCAACTACTCAAGAAACTATCGGTTTTAAGAGACCACCAGTTTTACGGGACCACCGTTTCTGTGTAAAGAGGCCACGTTTGCTTTGTTGACTGTATTTCCTCAAGCCTGAACTCTACGTTTTAACCTGAAAGCAACAGTGGTTTTGAAAGAAAATAACGAGCAGGACGCAGACTCGAATTCTTAAGTAGCTGGATGGTCCTTTGCGTTTATGAAGTTCATTATGACATCCAACATTTCTATTGACCAATCAATCTCCACGCAGAGTTATCGTTCCTTGCACTCACATATATCTCTGCTAACTACTAAATTACAAGATTTTGGTAAAACCTGTTAAATTGGAATATGTTTGCCTGAAACTTATTTATTTCTTATGTAAAGAAAATTTTCAGAATATCTGCAAATTAAATGTTGCATGAAAACAATTTAGTTTTAATCGGGACTATTTTACTACAAAAATAATACGTACTTAGGTCTCCTCATATGTAAACATTTCAAATCGAAGCTCAATAGCAGAACATTACTAAAAAAAATTAACTTATAGATATAAAAATTGAAATGATTTAATATAGGTCTATATTTTATCTTTGCAGATCACGCAAAAGGATTTATAAACATCGTCACAACTTTTTTGAATAATCACGTGACCTAACCGTTCACCCTACTTCCCTTGACGTTGACAGAGTCAAATGAGGAACGAGAGTACTCTGGGTAGAGATTGTTGACCAATAGGAATCAACCTTCAATTTTATAATATATACGCTGTAAAAAAAGTTTTGGACCATGGCAGTGTTCGAACCCGTACAATGATCGCTGAACCATGACATTCGACCATAACACTTATTATCTCAGTTGATAATTCACAATAGATCAATAATCAACAATAATTATCGTTTACAATGAAAGTTTGTGAAAAAATAATAATCTTTTTATTGGTTACTCGAATGTGTCCGTAACTGTTACTTTGTATGAACTTTGCAACATTTTTTACAGACCCTTTGTGTGTTTGCGAGATTTTTTTAAAATCAAATCTTGTTTGGAATTTAATGATTCTGGTACCAAATTAACCGAGTAGGGTAGACCTTGGTTACTAAAAAAGATATTTAAATTCTGTACACTAGTTTTATTTTTATATGACTTTATATACCCTGGTCCAAATTTTTTTTGCCGAGTATACTTATAATTAAGTGTGTCCGTTTCGCAAGGATTTATACAAACATGTATTATCTGTTGTTATTGGTACAGATTCTATTGTCTAGTTTTAGGAAAAGTGGAATATAGGAAATTTGTTTCATAGAAATAAACATCATTTAATGTTTATCCAATCCATTATAAATCTCAGTGTGATATATTTCTCTATATTTTAGGTAAGGTGGGTTGGGTCTGTCTATTTGCCAGGGTTCATTTCTTTAAACATGTTGTCCTTTTTTATCAAGATAGTTATGGACCGAACAGCTTCAGTATGTTCTTTCTATTGACTTTACAACTTTCGCATTACTTGTATATATTAGTTTACCCCATTCAGTTTATATCGAAACTATTCTCTAAACGAGAGATGTAATAATAGTTTGATTCCGTCAGACAAGTGGACATAAAAGATGCAAACGCGAACGTACGTTTTGTGATTAAAAATCATCAAATAAATTACAGTGAAGTTTGACTGACAGTATCATATTGATGAATTGCTTATATATGAAGGGAAAAAAATATAAAAAGAGTATGAAAGGAGAAATTTGCAAATCGCCAAACACTATATCAATAGTGCGAATAGCTAAGCCATCCCAAAGATGGTATGCATGTGAACATGGAACAGTTCAATGTGGTATTTTCATACCATTCCATGGTAAGCGGCGTATGACCCCAGATTCTAACCAAATACGTTGCCCTAAAATAGCAAACGATGGGCACAATGAACAAAATGGTATTTAGATGGGAGGTTATGAACTGTGCGTATCACAAGTAACAGTCACATGACTAAATTCAAAAGCAGTAAACATATCCTAAGTGCGAATAAACAATACTCATGACTTATAAAGGGTAGTAGAACCAGCTACTTGAAATTAAAGTAAGAAACTGGAAGTATTTGAGAATGTACCACCGATATCTGTATATAAATATCGGGTTCAGCTATCTCGAAAGATCGGAATGTAATGTTTAAAACCTGTTCAAAGTTTAACAAAGTATATCGGGAAGCTGAAATAGGTACTAGTTATAGGACAGACTGGTATTATGGGGCACCAGGAGGGTCGTTATGTAAAAAATACGAGACAAGCCCTGTTACCATTCGGCATCGACCGAGAGAATCATCTTATAACTTTAATCGCAGTTAGTTGCTTTGCATTTTATTTTCTATGGTGACATATGGCTGCCATTCACTTAATTTAAGTTAAAATAAAATATCTTGACTTTATGGTCATTTTATTGCGACTTGTAATAATTTCTCTTTTATATGGTTGCATATAACTGCCGTCGTGATAATTTAGTCGCGATACTTTTTTCGGCTAATAAGACGACTTTTAAGCCCTTATAAGTCGACTTATAAGAAAAACTACTCCAAAATGTTTCGTGACAAGTTTCTTTGCTAACTCGCCGTAAAGTCGCGATAATGCTCTGGAATGACAGTCAAGAGTTTCTTTGCTAACTCGCCGTAAAGTCGCGATAATGCTCTGGAATGACAGTCAAGTTGGACTGCTACACAGCACTGAGAGGAACGGGACATGCGCAGTGAAGCAATATATCCACTTCCTTAAAATCCGAGTGATCCGAAGATTAAAAACTAACGCGACATATTAATCGAGCATGTCACTTTAGAGCATTATCATGACTTCATGCTTAAAGTTTGTCGTGATACTTTACCAGACTTTGTTCTTATAAGTCGACTTATACCATAGTTTTCTTATAACTGTTTTGTCGTATATCCTTTTTTCATTCTTTTTTTTCCAGAATTGTATCAGGGCTTTAATTATCAGCCCAGATTGTAGTGTTCTGTAAAAAATAATACTTTCCCTTTAGAGTCTCTTTCACCACATGTTTAATGAAAAAAAACAGCAAACATTTTTTGATTTCAGGGAATTTTTCACTTTACAAAAACAGTTGCGCATGCGCGAAGTCGTGCGATACTGATATAATTAGAGCACGGAGAACTGTTTGTTACCAGAATTTAGAGAACATCATTGTTCAAAGGAAAAAGCTTGTATTTTCAACCAACTGAAATGAAGGTTTATTCCACTGGTGATATCATAGCTCAAACACACTGGTTAATAAATATGAGTATCTGACACTCCTGTGGTAACTTGTTATTAAATAAAGAAGATATAAGGCCGTCAGTATGTTCACTCGTTAGGTAATTTTTGATGCTTACAAGATAATACATTTTATTCACTTTTTTGTCCATTGGATATATAATTAACCTAATGGATGATGTATACCTCTAGCTTTAACTTGACTAATACCTGCCATTATTCATAATGTATTTACTTTTAAAACAACGATCCAGCAAAGGTTGAAAGTATGAAGAAACACATTACAATTGTAAGTACTCTTTTTGTTTTAAATTCAGCAATATTAAATTATTTTTGGAACATAATAATGCAATATATGATTTTTTGTAGGTTTAAGTTTTCTGCGGGTAAAACACTTAAGTTGTGTGGATAATAATAATGGAAACAACTGATATGAAACAAAATGATTGAGGATGGTTTAATATCCGTCACCGCACATTGAATTTACCTGTAAATGTATTCAATAGTTAATACAATTAGTAATAATTCCAAACGTCCAATACACTTTCCTTTTGCCTATTAACAACAATTTTCCGATAAACTCCATCACACATCAGTTTTAAAGAAAGAATTTTATTGATTGTAATCAAGGTAGATTCACTTGTCACTGAAATAATACGGGGCAAGAGCTATCCTCTTTATACAAAGGCACCACAATTAATGCATCCCTTTGAAAACATGTTTAAAGTTCTGTTTAACAACTCCATGCAGGTTATATATAATATAAACGTGCTCATTTCTATGTCGAAATTTGTATCACGTGTACATTAAAACACAGGTCCTACATATAATGAAGGTAATAATTAGAAACACATACTCTGATCTTTCATCCTCTTTTTGCATTCTCGAATTCGCATGTGATCCAGCACTCGGTTTATCGCGAAGTCACAACGAATACGTGGTTGTAAACTATTTGACAAACACACCCTACTCATTAGGAGATCAAACTGTAATGATTGCACGATATTGCTTAAGTTAAATGTGATAAATGACAAAATGTACGTGTAAACCACATTCTTTGCATAAACATTAAGAACAGACCATTTAAACTTAAATGTTATGAAATTACCGGTTTGTGTTCACATATACTACTGTTGAATACCATGTATTACACTGATGTCTATCTTATCCACAAAATATCTCCTATTCACATATTGTTTGTATTCTTATAACGTACAAATGATTAACAAACTATCATGTATTCCCAAAAAGTACAAATTGTCAACAAACTATCTTGTATAACCATAATGCACACCTGGTGTGGAATTCACCAACCATTTTTCAAACTATTCTTAGACTTGAGCTCAAGTACTCAAATTTCGTTCACAAATATTCCCATGACCTTCAGAGATAAACAATTGTACCAAGTTGCTTTTTATTAGTATTTATCATATTTATACATAGCACCTTGTTACGAAGGTTTATACTTAAAACTTATAAAAATATTTGTGATTGAAATTTGCATACTTGGGCTTAAGTCTAAGAATATTCTCAAGAATGGTTGGTGAATTCAAGGCCTGATCCTCAAACTATTTTGTATTCCCATAATGTACAAATGATCGAACAATTATCTTGTATTCTCATAAAGTACAAATGATCACCAAACTATCGTGTATTCCCGTAATGGACAAATGATCAAACATTTTCTTGTATTCTCATAATGTACAAATGATCAACAGACTATCTTGTATTGCCATAATGTACAAATGATCAACAAATTATCTTGTATTCTCATAATGTACAAATGATCAACAAACTATTTTGTATTCTCAGAACGTAAACATGATCAAAAAACTATCGTGTATTCCCGTAATGTACAAATGATCAACCCGCAAACTTGTATTCCCATAATGTACAAATGATCATCAAACTATCCTGTATTCCCATAATGTGCAAATAATCAGCACACTATATTGTATACAAATAATGTACACCTGATCCTAATACAATCGTGTATTCCCGTAATGATACACATGCTCAACAGAATATCCTGTATTGCCATAATGTACAAATGATCAACAAATTATCTTGTAATCCCATAATGTACACATGATCAACAAATTATCTTGTATTCTCATACAGTACAAATGATCAACAAACAATCTCGTATTCGATAATGTACAAATGAACATCTAACTATCCTGTATTCAGATACAGTACAAATGATCAACAAACTATCTTGTATTCCCATAATGTACACAATATCAACCCATAATCTTGTATTCCAATAATGTACAAATGATCTACAGACTATCACACGTTATCTTGTGTTCCAATAATGTACAAATGATCTACAGACTATCTTGTATTCCCATAATGTACAAAATATCAACACATTATCTTGTATTGCAATAATGTACAAATGATCTACAGCCTATCTTGTATTCCCTTAATGTACAAATGATCAACAAAATATCTTGCATTCTCAAAATGCACACATAATAACCAGACTATCTTGTATTCCCATAATGTACAAAGGATCAACAAATTGTATTCTCATAATTTACAAATCATCACCATACTTTATTGTATTCCCATAATCTGCAAATGGTCTTCAAAACAATATAGTTTTCCCATGAAGTACAAATGATTAACAAACTATATTGTCTTTCCGTAATGTACAAATGATCAACAGACTATCTTGTATTCCCATAATGTACATATGATCAACAAATTATGTTGTATTCTTATAATGTACAAATGATCAACAACTAGCATGTATACCCATAATGTACACATGGTCGACACATTATCTTGTATTCCTATTGTGTACAGATGATCATCACACTATCATGTATTCGCATTATGTACAAATGATAAACAAATTATCTGTTATTCCAATAATGTACAATTTATCAACAGACTATTGTGTATTCTCATAATATACTAATGATTACCAAACTTTATTGTATTCTCATGATCTAATAATACCAAAAAATGATCGAGTGTTCCCATGAAGTACAAATAATTAACAAACTATTTTGTATTCGCATAATGTACAAATGATAAACAAACTATCTTGTATTCCCATAATGTACATATGATCAACACATTGTCTTGTATTCCCATAATGTACAAATGATCAATAAATTAGCTTGAATTTTCAAAATGTACATATGATCAACAAACTATTTTGTATTCTCTTAATGTACAACTGATCAATACATTATCTTGTATTCCCATAATGTACAACTGATCAATAAATTATCTTGTATTCCAATAATTTACACATGATCAATAAATTATCTTGTATTTTCAAAATGTACATATGATCAACAAACTATCTTGTATTCCAATAATGTACCAATGATTAATAAATTATCTTGCATTCCCATAATGTACAAATGATCAATGAATTATCTTGTATTCCCATAATGTACAAATGATCAATAAATTAGCTTGTATTTTCAAAATGTACATATGATCAACAAACTATCTTGTATTCCGATAATGTACCAATGATTAATAAATTATCTTGTATTCCCATAATATACAAATGATCAATGAATTATCTTGTATTCCAATAATATACAAATTATCAATAAATTATCTTCTTTCCCATAATGTACAAATGATCAAATAAATTAGCTTGTATTCTCAAAATGTATATAAGATCAACAAACTATCTTGTATTCCCATAATTTACATATGATCAATAAAGTATCTTCTATTCCCATAATGTACAAATGATCAAATAAATTAGCTTGTATTCTCAAAATGTATATAAGATCAACAAATTATCTTGCATTCCCATAATGTACAAATGATCAACACATTATCTTGTATTTTAATAATGTACAAAAGATCAATAGACAATATTGTATTCCCATAATCTACAAATGATCATAACTTATCTTGTATTCTCAAAATGTACATATGATCAACAAACTATCTTGTATTCCCATAATGTACAAATGATCAACAAATTATCTTGTATACCAATAATGTACATATAATCAACAGACTATCTTGTATTCCCATAATATACACATGATCTTATCTTGTATTCTCAAAATGTACATATGATCAATAAACCGTCTCGTATTCTCATAATATACAAATGATCAACACATTATCTTATATTCCAATAATGTACATATGATCAACAGACAATCTTGCATTCCCATAAAGTTCAAATAATCAGTAAATTAACTTGTATTCCAATAATGTACACATTTGAAACACATTGCATTGTATTCCCATAATATACAAATTATCAACAAAGTATCTTGTTTACCCATAATGTACAAATGATCGTCAAATTATATTGTATTCCTATTGTGTACAGATAATCATCGAACTATCGTGTATTCGCTTAATGTAGAAATGATCAACAAATTATCTTGTATTCCAACAATGTAAAAATTATCAACACACTTTATGGTATTCCCATAATGTACAATCGACCAACAAACTATCTTGTATTTTCATGATGTACAAATGATCAGCAAAGCATTATGTCTTGTATTCCTATTATATAATGAACATGATCAACAGACTATGGTGCATTACGCGGTTCCACCTTAATTCCATTAAGCGATGTAAAGCGTATATTAGCATGATTTTATAACGGATATTTCGACAATAAAACACGCTTGAAAACATATTTTTACTGAAAAAAATGCGATAACTTTTTTAAAATTACCTATTAAATCTTTTAATTTTTCAATCTGCAAATTTTTTAAGCCGAAATTAAGGTGTTATTTCATACCCCAGCCAACCCCGTTTTTGCTTCTTGGAGAAGCTCTGTGAATATTCCTGTCAAAGTAGGAATAATTAAAAATATCGAAAGTAAAATCATATGTTGTTATACGTTTTGCTTATTTTTTCCTTCACTTTGTATTTAGAGATGCAAATCTAGAAATACATATTAGCTTTGTTAAAGTAGATATAAAGGTTGAACAGGCAAAGTAGCCTTTAATGAACACAGTCAACCAAAATCACGCATGGAAACAAACAGCAAATTACAAGATAAATAAAAAGGCAAAATATGTATAAATTATTACTCTTCTTAATTCAGTATCTAACATGGTTTATGAAAATACTCAATGCTGATTGGCTATTGAGCAGTTTTTGAAAAGCTATAAAAACCTCTAACGTCACGTCCTTTAACCGTTAGAAGGTCATTTTAAACGATTTTCAACGTCGGAAAACATCCAAAACAACGATTCTATTATTTTAAGGCAACGTTACGTTCAAACAACACATTGAACTTATTAGAAACACGATCAAGCTGTATATTTTCTTCTTTTGGGGTCTGAGAGATGAACGTACGATGTACGGCCCTTGATATCGATGGTCTTCAAGTCCCGCCCACCATGTCTTTATCTGGGACAATATAAACCCGCTGGAAATATTTAATTTCTTAAATCAATACCCACAAAGTATTGGAAACGAAAGAAAGCGTACATGACCGTGAACAATTGGAAAGGCTAATCTCAGAAAGTACTGGATGAATCGAAATACAGGTTGAGACTGAGGAAATTCCGTTCGACTCATTCTGTAGAAGGATGTGCACTTTAGTTGAAAACAATTTGTTAAATATTAGGAAAGTAATTAATCAAAATCATACCTGAATCGAGGACTTTGTTGACACATTGTTTAACCGTGAAATGGGTAATAGTGGCCAGAGATGCAAACACGTTTTCCCCTACATACATTTTAACGGGAATAGAATTGAAATGGACGTTGAAAACGGCCTGCGATCGTAATCTATGCGGGAAGATATGGATTGCACATCGTGTGTCATAACAGGGCGTACAAAAACTACAAATCAGGGATATCAACGCTATTGTTTAATGATAAATGACAAACATACACCGGTTGACAATAGGGATACCGCCTTGGAACGGTCAGTTGTTAAAATTAGATATAAAAGTCGAAAAGGAAATGTAGCATTCATGGACACCAGTCAACCACAAACACGCTCAGAAACAAACATCAATTAAACAATTAATAAAATGTTAGATATGACATCACAAACATAAAAGGGTTGATAATAGACTCATGTTTATTTCGCTCTTCGGGGCATTTAATTTTATTAGATAATGGGACCATACGCCGTACGACATGGGGAAGGAGTATACTCCATGTCCACAGCCATATGCATGCCATCTTCGGGATGGTTAAAATTTTGACTATTGATTTTATGAATATTGAGTTCTGCTCAACCCGGGGCTAGAGGGCGTGAGCGGTAGCTAGCATATTTCACTTCCGCTCATGAACAGTCTCAATCAAACCGAGACTGCAATATTTCGTATGTGTCGTGCTCGGCCGTTTCCAAAGGTCCATTATCATATTTTTTTTATCACCTTTAACGAACAGTGGCAAAAAAGGCAGCTGGGGCTTTCACACAAGTTCTATAGTGCACCGAACTCCACTCTTACCCTATTATCATCCTAATAAAACGAGACAGTGTAAATAAAATAAACACCGCTAGGTTACATTCTCTGATAAACATGGCAGTATTTACAGGCAATATAAGTAAAGCACATAAACGATCATGTAAATATAATAGAAAAATATAAAAAGCCTAGAAAGCCACAAAGCAAGTACTCAATGACTTGGCAGAAGTCAGAGCAACAAGAGAAAAAACCGTAAGGGTACAACAAAACAGAATTTAAGACAAAAATCAAACGCTTCTGTTCTATGAGGATTTGGGCAGACGTCATCATAGGGCCCACAATCCGTCTGGTCATTGCACAATCAAAGAGGAAAGCAAAGTGGCGAACCATAACTCATTAAACATGCAGTGCATATGATAGGGTCATAACTTCGTTCGATAAACTGTTTGATAGTTTAATAAATAATGTATGAAAGTGATTATAACCAAGGATCTTTCGAAGTTTGTAAATCACATCACCATAGAAGTCAGGTTGTGATAGTCCGTGTCGCAAAAGAGTTCTTAAATTACTTTTATATTTTAAAAGTAGATCAGGGTTACGATAATAAAGTAATAATAATTTTTCAAAGGTTTTTCGAAGTTGATGGTAACGGTTGCTTTTTATTTATACAAATATTACGAATATTAAAGTCCTCAGCACGACTACAAGCTCTAAACAACCGAAAATTGACGTTTATGTAGTATTTACGATAGTAGAAAAGAAAGTTTTTTCATGTGCTTTGTTAACATACCATTCAGTTATCGAAAGTTTTATTAAAGCCTTCGATGACATCTTCATATCTGGTGAAAGACTCATCATGAAATCTCTTTTATAGCCATACACAAGAACATTATCTAATAGTTATATACGTGATTCGTTAGTGAAAAACAGTTTACTATTGTTACAGGCCAACATTTATTTTTTTCTCTGGAAAAACTATTTTCATAACGGTATGAGTTAAGGTTTTTTATAGTGCCGAAAAGTCGTATTTACAAATGATATACTTATATATTGCACCAATGTTATCAAGAATTTTTCCTGACTTTTTAATAGACCAAAATAATTAATTCCTGTTCAACCATATTTTCCAGTTCGACTTTTATTCCTACGTTTAGCACAATATCGTTCGTGATCTTTAAACGCAGAAAGACAAGCCGTTTAACGTGTAAAGATGTTTGTAGTGGTGCAGGCACTAGAATCAGAAATAAAACGGGCCTTTTTAGGTTGTTTGTGTAATTTTGGAATCCAGTACATAGTTTGAAGCTTTCTTTGTTGTTCGACTTCCCCAGCCTTGACACCAGATTACGTTTCTTGGTTCTGGACTATTTTCATGAAAGTGTCTGACATGATAAATATATTTTAAAGAAACTAATTTTATAATTATATAATATTGTTTTATAAAAGTATGCTTCATCAACAATTAGAAAACCTTAAACTTAACTTAAGACACTATGAAAGTTTATAGCAAAATTTGTTTGAGATTTATTAATTTTCTAATGTCCCAGGCAACAAAGAAGTCACATCGGAAAAGCCTCACCAATAATGTATTTTTGGCTGTAAAACATTTACACCTTTTAACAAATTTCAGTCGAATTTGTCCCACTGTATCAATTTTTTCTTGTGTATATTGTAATAACAAACCGCATATGATCGGCCTGCTGAAACACACGTACTTGATTAATGAACCCGCTCAACACAAACTTGTTAAAATTTACTATGTGACTTTGGTGGACCCTCTGATGACTTTTACCTAAAGCCCAAAAGGACGGTGGAGTACCTTTGTGGCTTTCTAGGCTATTGTTTTTTATTGGGATGACAGTAGGATAAGTGTGAGGCTTGGTGCACCCTAGAACCTGTTTTAACCCCCAGTGGCATTTATTTAGCGTTCCAAGGCGGTAGCCTCAATTGTCAACCCCTTTTGTGTCCGTGACGTCTTATGCCTTTATTCCTTATTAACATTGCCATTCATGTTAGTCGTTTGGCGTGTTTATGGGTTTACTGTGTTCTGTGAAAAATGCATTTCCTGTTCGACTGTTATGCTTAATTTTCCATAATTTATTTTTATATTCATATGTATGTACACGATCAAATATTATCGTTTATACAATGATCACTGTAGGTAAAGTGCGAATCGAGATTGAGTTTGTAGATATCAACACGCTAGTTTGTAGTCGGGTTCAGTTGCATTATGGGATTGAATTGACATTGAAAATGTAAAAAAACGCAGCATTTTTACGATATTCAAAAACATATTGCTCTCGATGAACTTTCTAAACGTTCATGCCAAGACTGTATTTTATTATCCTGAAGTCGTTGTTTAATTATACCTAAGAAAAGATTCCCATCTCCGACACTCTGGTTTAGCCACACGTAGTAAAAACCCATTGACGATAATAAATCGCGAACTAGGGTTACCCATGATACTTTGTTTGGGTAAATATCAGTATCTGTTTTTAGAACATTATAAATAACTTTGCAATACTTGTTTTCACTGCTGTTTAAAATATTTAACCAATATTTAATAATTCTATAAAATCTGTTACTGATAAGGCTAAACCTGCCCAGAATACCATACACAAAGTCATTTTGCGTTGTACGTTTTACTTTCAATATACGTTTGCAATAAAGTGTATGTATTCTTTCAATATTGTTTGTACTGTGGAAACCCCACATTTCACAAGAATAATTTAAAATGGGCAATATAAGCTTATCAAATAGTTCAAGTCTATGAGATATAGAAATGTCTGTAAAGTTAAGAAGATACTTATTCAGTTTGAATATAGCTTTTTGTGCTTTACCCACTAACGTTAACTGCGTTTCACTGAAAGAACCGCCTTGGGTAAAAACAATTCCAAGGTAAGTAAGTGAATTCACAATTTCAATTTGTACACCATTGAAAAGAAAATTTAAATTACTTGGTAACAATCCACCTTTTCTTAAAACAATTATTTTAGTTTTTTTAACATTCACTTTCAACTTCCATCTCTCGCAGTAATCACATAGAATATCAAAACCTTTTTGAAGACCTTCAGCGCTTTCTGCTAAAATAACAATATCATCAGCATATCGCAAGAGAAATAGTTTTGTCATGTATACCTCGATACCGTCAAATTCATTTAAAATTAAATATTCCTCAATATCATTTAAGAACATTGAGAAAAGAAAAGGAGATAAACATTCTCCCTGACGCACTACGAGCAAGCATGAAAACTCGTTGCTTAACGTATTATTGTATTTGACTCGTGACTTAATACTATTATACATACAGATGATGACATATATTTAGGGGTTGACTGATATTTACCCTCTGCAACGGAAACGGTAGATCGTTTATTGTCAGAATGAAAGATGTTTTATTTTTGTTTTCGGCGTCGCTTAGATTAAAACTAGCCTTGAGATTATTATTATTGAACGTGATTACGTTGTGTTGTGTGTCATTTATTGTATAATGAGGTATGATGACACTATGAATCTATTTTGGAGGACCAAGAAACGGTTGTTAGGTAAATTCTTACGGTTTATGTCAGGTTTGAAAAATAAAGGACATCATTCCTGTAATCATAACTCGAGGACACTACAGTCCCAGACTATGGAAAATAATATTTGCGTTTCCTAGTAAAAACATTTTGAATGTAATATCGAATAAGGCCAAGTTGTTTAAGTCCATGGATTATTACACCACTTCTCAAAACAGTTTCAAAAACTGTGAAGGATTCAACGTCATACACTTGTTGACCTTAAGAAGTTAACCTGTGGAAAATTTAGTTATGTTAACTGTTTTGTAACGAAAAATAATAGCAACATTGATGGAAAGACGAGATCGATTTGACGATGCAATTGCTACTTTATAAGAAATGAAAATTGAAATTTATCAGGTCAAAACAAATGCTAATAATTCCAAGAAATATACGGAATTTTATTTCATCAACCAATTTAATAACAAAGATGTTATCAGTTAAGTATTGCTGAATTCCTATGAAATATAATTTACCGTATTTAATTATCAAAACATTACTGAATATTTATATAACATTATATATTGATGCATGACTAGGAACTCTGAACTTTAACACTTTTGCCATTCATACTTTGGAAAACAAACAAAAACCTTTAATACAGAGGTGACCATTACTTGTTTAAGATATATATTTCCATGAAATAGGAAATGTGCAAGGTAAAAGGTTTAAATTAACTACCGGACCCAACATGAACGAAGGAATGGGCAAACGGTCGAGCGACACATTATATCCTCTGACAACTTCCCTTAAGATGTTATAAGATGTATATAAGATGTTAAGATGTTATAAAATGAATAAAAGGTTATGTTTCACCGACCGTTACTTTGGTAATAACGAATAGGTGAGCTAAATGGCAATACTCACTATATAAGAAAAGGCGCTAAGCTAAAACAAACCAGCGCCTATACATCGAAAAACTAGCGCTTTAACATTTGGTGTTGAGGTTAAAATCTATCAGAAACAAACGAAAACATACTTGATCTGATCCGACAAATGTATGTTGATGGAATATAAGACGGTAAAGTAGATATATACACGTTATTGCCGTATAAACCGCCTGATAGCATCGAATACAAATGTCCATGTCGTACATTCGATGTGTCACCCTCGCGCATTGTGTAAATGTAAAAAGTGTACGGTGTCATCGAGAAAAAGTTTGTAAAACCACGATTATTTGCCAAATATGGGTTTCTACAAACCATACGGTGTTCCGTTAGGGCCATCGTACCATCGCGCATCGACCTTTACAAGTCGATGCGCGATGGTACGATGGTACGATGGCGATGGAGCGATGGTACGATGGCGATGGTACGATGACGCGATGGTACGATGGCGATGGTACGATGGTACGATGGCGATGACGCGATGGACCATCGCGTCATCGCCATCGTACCATCGAACCATCGCCATCGTACCATCGTACCATCGCGCATCGACTTTAAACGCGATGGTACGATGGTACGATGGTAAGATGGTCCATCGTACCATCGCGCATCGACCTTTTACAAGTCGATGCGCGATGGTACGATGGTACGATGGCGATGGTACGATGGTACGATGGCGATGGCACGATGGACCATCGCGTCATCGCCATCGTACCATCGTGACATCGCCATCGTACCATCGTGCCATCGCACCATCGCAGTCGATGTGCGATGTTGCATCGCTCCCTACTCCATCGTACCATCGCTCCATCGCCTTCCGTTTAGACATGCGCACATCAAAGCAAAACAAAAATGGAGGACATTCTTACCGCATATCATGGATGCAAAGATTCGACAATACTTTTCTTAAATATATCCCTTCATTTAGGCTCAGCAAAACATGAATTTCTCGGTAAGAAACATGTCCAAAACTTATTGTCGAATCTTTGCATCTATGATGTCCTCCATTTTTGTTTTGTTTTGATGTGCGCATGTCTAAACGGAGGCGATGGAGCGATGGTACGATGCAGCAGGAGGCGATGCAACATCGCACATCGACTGCGATGATGCGATGGCACGATGGTACGATGGCGATGTCACGATGGTACGATGGCGATGACGCGATGGTCCATCGTGCCATCGCCATCGTACCATCGTACCATCGCCATCGTACCATCGTACCATCGCGCATCGACTTGTAAAAGGTCGATACGCGATGGTACGATGGACCATCTTACCATCGTACCATCGTACCATCGCGTTTAAAGTCGATGCGCGATGGTACGATGGTACGATGGCGATGGTGCGATGGTACGATGGCGATGACGCGATGGTCCATCGCGTCATCGCCATCGTACCATCGTACCATCGCCATCGCACCATCGCTTCATCGTACCATCGCCATCGTACCATCGCTCCATCGCCATCGTACCATCGTACTATCGCGCATCGACTTGTAAAGGTCGATGCGCGATGGTACGATGGCCCTAACGGAACACCGTAAAACCATCATATTTCTGTCTACAAACTAGCATGTTGATATCTACAAACTCATATTCGATTCACACTTTACCTAAAGTGATGATGCCTAATGGTGCTGCCGAGTATGTTAGATAATACAGACTGGCGTGGATTTCCTTATTTACACTAGTGTTTAACTGGGAAGACAATAGTGTAAGAGTGAAGGTTGAACCTGGTTTCACCCCCGCTCCCACCACAGCGACTTTTTTTTTCAATGCCGTTACAAGGCATTGTTTTAAAAGCATGCTTTCTAGGCTTCTTTTTGTTTATGTTATATAAACATGATCATTTATATGTTTTACTTATATTGCGTATTAATGTTGACTTGTTTGTTAGTGATTATAACCTGTCGGGAATATCTTTATTTACACTGTCCCGTTTATTGGGATGAAAATAGGCTAGGGTAAGAGTGAAGTTTGATGCACCCTAGAATTTGGTTTAAACATCCAGCGGCCTTTTGAACCACTGACCGTTCCGAGGCGGTAGCCCTATTGTCAACCCTTGTGTGTTTGTGATATCTTATATTGCTTTTTATTCATCTTTGTATATAGTTGTTATTTGTTTCTTTGTGTGTTTTTGGTTGACTGTCGTCCTTGAATGCTACCTTTCCTGTTCTGTTAGTTTATTTACTTTTATGTAAAGAATTTAATTGAAATGATTGAAATCAGTACGATGTGTGTTTTTGTTTATGTTACGAAATGCTGTGATTAATTGGTTAATGATTTTCACTTTGTATATAAATGCATTTTATGTGTATCACAACCAAACATTCATCCAAATATAACAAGATCGGAAACATTAAGAGAAATAACAACAAAAACGGTTTGAATATATTAAATTGAAGTAATGGTTTTAATGGCTCATCGCACATTGTTTAGGTTATTTTGCAGAGCGAGAGATGTAACTGAAGCATACTAATTCGGGGACCGCGGGCGTTACTTCTAATTAAATAATAATAATAATAATAATAATAATAATAATAATAATAATAGTAATGCGGTGCTTCAAATACTTTAAACATATTACTGCATTGACACATTTATTCAGATAAAAGCATAACAACTTACCTTAGTGTTCATAGATTAAATTAGCTGACATCGATTGAAACTTTTTTTATTTAAACGTTAAATACACTAATCAGATAAAACATCCTCTATTTAAACTAAACCATACCTGTAGATTGCACGTTTGCACGACGTTTGCACGGAATATCCACATCGGTTAATGCAAATAAAGCACGATCAGATAACAGTTAAAAATACAGTAATACGAATCGATTCCCTAAAACACAATGTTGTTGTCCGCATTTACCGAAAATTGTGTTTGTTTACTGAACTACTCAGTCGTTAAATATAAGCATGATTTAGATATAATGCGACCAATCTTTTTTTCAGTGGCTTTTTATTACCGTTTTGATAACAAAGCCAAGCTCTGTTTGTTCTTCTGTACCGTCATTTGTTGATATAAGACCATATTGTTTACTTGTTTATAAGTTTAGTAATTGAGTCATACAAACCAAATCAGGAAGATATAGTTTATCCACAAAAGTCAGGTTTGCACTGTCGAAATTATCTTACTTTTCTTCATGACATATTAAAACTATTTTTAAAAACAGCAACAACAGCAACAACAATAACAACAACAGCAGCAACAAAACCACAACAACAACAACAACAACAACAAAAACAACAACAACAACAACAACAACAACAACAACAGCAACATATACTAGTAAAAGCAAAATTTTGTTTCCTCAAGGATCGGAGTTACACGTGCAGAGCCTTCAGAAACTGAAATATCTATGAAAACATTTGACATTAGTGTTGACATTATGATTTGATAATAGCGAGGTTGTGTACACATACAATCGATTTAAACAAACATGTAAGCCTAATTATCTACAGACCGTTAAACGTTTATCGTTAACAACATCCTTTTGATGGGATGTAGTTTTGCTTACACTGTCTTGTCTATCTAAGAACTGAAGACAGGATAATAGCGAGGATTGTGTACACATACTATCGAGATTCAAGCTAACCCGTAGGCCTTATTGCCTACTGACCGTTCTAAGTCGGTAACCCTGTCTTCACCACCCTTTCTGTTGTATTTTGACTTTTTCATTGTATAATTAATTATTATACATTGCTCCTTGTTTGTTGTACAGTGCGGACTTACGAGGCCATTGCGTTTGGACGATGTGGTTTATATAGGATCCTATACCTCATTTTTCTATAGGACCATTTTTTGGCTCCTAAAACCGTAGAAGTGTAAAAATCAAGTGAAGTTACACTTTTTGGAGTTTACATGGTTTAAGAACCTCAAGGGGGGGGGGGGGGGGGGGGGTCACGATCGAGACAGTGATTGTACATTTTACGGCAAGTAAGAAACTGAAAACAATACAATTCACAACAGAACATGTTTTCTAACAGTATTAACCAATCGACATAACATTTTTGGTTTATTCTAATTGCTTAAAACAAATCTAAGCTTCAGTAAAAACTACTTTGTGAATTCTGTCTCAGAATAAAATCCAATGTTGAAGAATTGATGAGTTAATTACAGATTTCTAAGGCTGAAAACTCTGTGACATGCAGATGTTTTAAAATGACCCTAGACAGAAACAAATAGGAAAATGGTCCTATAGAAATCAAAGCACCCAAACGTAATGACACCTCAAATCCGCACTGTATCATAAACAAAGAGCTAATTAGGTCTCACATCACACATTCGATTTTACTGTGTTGGCCATAGCGAATAAAGTCCAATTTTCCATTCTGAATGAAATATTTACAGTTTAAAAGTATATTTTTGGTAAAATACAGTTACTGCGCTCATAAAAATCCACAAAATCTGGTACATAGCCCACTTTTTTTTTTAAATGTGAGTTGTGTCATGCAAGGTACTCTTTTCGGCTTTCGCTAAACATTTTGCACCTAAATTCATACACATTTTGAGAACCCACAAATGTGTCACATTTTGCTGTCAGTGTCGTCTAATCGCTGTTCATCCAATCTCACACTATTGTTTTCTCACCTGCAACAGGAAAAGAAAATATCCATGGGCAATTATTAAAAATATCTCAAACCGAAGAACACCCCCCCCCCCTTTTTATGGTGTAAAAATTATCCTACAGTCACATGCAAGGGAGCTAACTGTGTAGTGAGACCTAATTAACGATACAATGAAACGGACAATACACAAAGCAAAGAGTGGTGAAGACAGGGTTAACGACTTGATTAGATTTAGATTTGATGTGTTCTCCTCTTTGATTGTGCGACGACCGGATATATTGTGGACCCTATGATGACGTCTATCTAAATCGTTATAGGACGGTAGCGTTTAATCTTGTCTTGTCGTACCCTTAACGGTTTGTTCTCTTGTTGCTCTGGCTTCTGCCAAGTCACTGAGTACTTACTTTGTGGATTTCTAGGCCTTTGTTTTATTATATTATATATACATGATCATTTATCAACCATTTATGGTTGACTGTCGTCCTTGAATGCTGCTTTTCCTGTTCCATTTTTATATCTATATTTTACTTATATTGCCTATTAATGCTGCCTTGTTTGTTAGAGGATATCTGTGTGAATCTCTGTGAATGACATAAAGGTTTCCTTCAATTGTTTCATTTCTCTTTATTTTATATAGTTGTACTATTGGAATACGAAACATTTGATATTTCAACTTCATAATTAATCATTTGACTTAGCGAGGTTGTGTAAAACTGATTAAAACTAACCAGTAGGCCATATTGTCTACTGACCGTTCCAAGTCGTTAATCCTGTCTTCGTCTCTTTGAGATGTGTATTGCTTTTATTGTATATTGTATTTGCTCTTTGTTTGTGGTACCTTGCGGGCCATTGCGTTTGGGTGTTATGGTTTCTTTAGGACCAATTTCCTAATATTTGTATTAAAATGACCATCATAACTGAATAGGTTATTTTTACTCAATGAAGTTAGTATGTGTGTACGCGTTGTCCGTCCTGTTTTGCAGTTATCATTTCGAAATTCGCCTTGTAACGTCTTCAAAAACATGAAGGAAAAACAAATCACAGACATATAACAGGGCTTGTCCTAAAGCGGTAACCCCATTGTCAACCCTTTTATGTTTGTGTTGTCTCTATGCGTATTTTGCCTTACTGTGGGTCTTGAAGATTTCATTTTATGGTCAACTTTAAGATCTACTTCCAATGATCGAAGTTAGCTACGAATTGATCAACCGTTATTTTGAATGTCGAGTGACTGTCTGTAAAGTTATCGGATGATTTCAAAATCCTTTGTCGCATTTTCATTCTTTATCGCAAACTACGTTTACTTTTTGCGCTAATAATTCTCTTTAGTCACCTTATCGCATTTGCATGAGACCTTGTCGTACCTTCCTGGCCTCGTATTTCGTTATTCGAGATTTTTATTTGTTCGACGCAGTACTTTTAATTGGAGCGATTTACATGTTTGGATGCTGGGGCTGGGACTCCGTACATATACATATTTGTCTACGTCCATTATGTCATACTCGCGCCACGAATAGAGACACTCAAATGGCAGAGTGAACGAATAGAGACACTCAAATGGCAAAGTGAACGACTTAATCGTTTATTTTACCAAAGCCTTAAATGAAGTAATCGAAATCACGTTGTATCAAATGTTTTTAATTTCACCATGTTTCTTCTTCATATGATATATTCAGATAATATATCATTCATCTATGTCCATATTGTTTCAATTAAAAACACATTTCAAAACAGAAAAGAAAATTCCCTTCATGTCAATCTAAATACAAAGTTTTCCTTCGCGTCAATCTAAAAGAATCAATGTTATGACAATAGCACTCAACTCGTCAAATTTAATTGATAATATATTCAAGTTCTGGTAACAATGCAACTATATTGACGACAAGCCCGGAAACATTCATAGGAATATTTACAATGTTTTTTTCGATCATTTTACCTGGTTCAGAAAATATATGTTAATGTGATGAATACATGACAGTTATTTTAAAGTTTAACTTCGCACCGGCACATACTCTTCGATGGTTTGGTGGGTGGGTGGTTTGGGTTGGATGGATGGATGGGTGGATGGATGGATGGATAGATGGATGGGTGGGTGTGTGTTTTTTTCTGGGTGGGTGGGTTTAGCATGTGTAGGTGAGTGAGTTTTAGGTGGGTAGGTGGACAGACAGACAGACAGACAGACAGACAGACAGACAGACAGACAGACAGATAGATAGATAGATAGATAGATAGATAGATAGATAGATAGATAGATAGATAGATAGATAGATAGATAGATAGATAGATAGATAGATAGATAGATACCAACTGACACCAATTAAACACAGATTTTAACAGCATGAACATGTTTGATCAGATTTATGGCTAGCAGCTAAATAAATTAAATTATTTAAATTGGAATTTACTCTTTGATTATTAAAGTATTGCAATGTCTTTTGAATTGTATCGTAGTAAGGTATATATTAAAGTAGTTAACATCAAATGAAAAGAGTTAACTGTAATCCTTGAATGCTGCATTTCCTGTTCGACTATATACTCTTGAAAATAGGGATACCGCCTTGAAACAGTCAATGGCAAAATAGTTTAAAAAAAAGTATGTCGAACACGATAAATACAAAAAATATTGCAGTCTCAGTTTTTATTGAGACTGTTTATGAACGGTAGTGAAAAGTGCTTTCTACCGTTCACGCCCTCTAGCCCCGGTTTGAGCAGAACACAATATTTAAAAAAAGTCAATAGTGCAGAAATTGCAGCCATCCCGAAGACGTTATGCACATGACCGTGAACATAATCTAGGCTAGCCAAACCCTATTGTACCCTACTTGTCATTCCAGTTAAATGGAACAGTGTAAATAACAAATACCGGCAATGTTATATTCTCTAACTCAATACGCAGCAGCGTGTATAATGTTTACCAGAAAGATGACAAATATATGAATATAAGGACAAAAGCCTAAAAATCAAATGAAGCACTCAGTTATTTGACAGAAGCAAGAGCAACAGTAGAAATACAGCTAAAGGCACTATAAAACACGATGGAAGAAAACATTATGATTAGCTTTTCACCATCCCTTTCAGGTGATTTAGGTATACGTCATATTAGGGTCCACACTTTGTCGGGTCATCGCACATTCACAGAAGAAAGTAGGGAACAGAAAATCCACTAAACATTTAGTCCGTTGGAAATGATGAGTCATAAATGACCTCTTTTGATAAACCTTTTGGCAAATTTAGTACTGATGATGATCATGACCTTACATATAACGAGGTTTGTAGCAATCGGCCTTGTCGCAAACGTTATTACTTACTATTCCTTTGGGATCATCTAGTCCAATATGTGTGGCTTTAAATTTGGTTTTGCATTGTTATGAAAGAGATTTCATGTTGAGTCTTTCATCTAATAATCAGGCAGATGTAATGGAAGCCTTTAATTACACCTCTAGGCATTTTGATGTCATTTTGAACATTGACAATCTTTGTTTTCTACTATGGTTAATAAATCTATCCTAAGGAAAAAAAGCTAACATTTCTGATACTGCCGCTTCGTTTCTTGATTTACATCTATCTATTGAAAATTGCGAAAAAAGGAGTAAAATCTATGACAAAAGAGATGATTTGAATTTTAATATTGTTAATTATCCCCATTTAGATGGGGCTGTTCCCCGAGCTACTTATTATGGGATCTATCTTTCTCAACTTATTCGTTTCTCTAGAGCTTATAGTCGAGTTGAGGACATTACTATTCGTAATATTTGTAAAACTAAAAAGCAACTCCAGCAGGGCTACCGTTACCGTCATCTTCGAAAAACCTTTGCAAAATTTTATTATCGTAAGTCTCATCTACTTTTAAAATACTAAAATAATTTAAGAACTCTTCTAAAACAAGGACTATCACGACCTGACTTCTATGGTGATTTGATTTACAAACTTCGTAAGATCATAGGTCCTAATCATTATCAGACAATCTTTATTAAACTTGCTGAAAAGTTTATCGAAAGAAATTATGACCCTATTATTTTGCAACGTACTATATGTTTAGCGGTTGACCCATTTACAGCTCGCCACTATGCTTTCCTCTTTGATTGTGCGATGACCGGAGAGATTGTGGACCCTATGAAGACGTCTACCTAAATCCGTATAGGACGGTAGCGTTTGATGTTTGTCTTTAATCTTGTCTTGTCGTACCCTTAACGGTATGTTCTCCTTGTCCTAATGGGCTTTAGGTAGACGTCATCATAGGGACAATAGCCTGTCCGGTCATCGCACAATTAAAGAGGAAAGCACAGTGGCGAACTGTAAATGGGTCAACCACCAAGCATGCAGTGCGTTACAAAATGGTAGGGTCATAACCTCTTTGGATAAACCTTTTAACAAGTTTAACAAAGCTAGTATGCATTCATGTAAAAATAAGTATAAAAGTCGAACAGGAAATGCAGTTTTTATCCGAAGAATATCTGCAATTTGACATTTTCGTTTTTGTGGTAAATGTGGTCAGACAAAACATTTGACTTGTTACAGTTTTAGAATGACAGCATGCTTTAAATGTTTAGTTTAATTGTACTTTAATGATAAGTGCATATTGGCGCAATAATTTTTCTTTCATCGAAAACTTTATAGACAGAGAAAAGTATGTTTATTGTCTTATGTTGATTCAAGTATTTTGAAATATCTGCTCATTGAAGCTTCTTTTATGTCAGTAGGTCTACATTTTTTATTTAAATGGTAAAATCAAAGCAGATATAAAGGTCGAATAGGAAATGTAGCATTTAAGGACCACAGTAAACAAAAAACACACGGATAAATAATAGACAAGGTACGAGACATTACAAACATAAAAAGGCTGACAAGAGAGGGTTGGAATGGTGACAAAAAGCCACTGGGAACTATTTTACATCATGATTATTTACATCTCACCCAAACAGTCAGAATTACAGGCACTGCCGAATCCCTGGCTAAAATGCTGACGCCGAGATATTGGGACAGAAAATGCAAAAATAATGGCAGGTAACCATAATTGTTAAAATTTTAAAAATAATTTATAATGCCACCGTTATTTCAATCTGTCCAAAAAGTCCATGCAATAGCTAAATAAGACAGTTTTGAAGTCTGATCATTTACTCATTGGACTTTAATTCTGCTAAAATTGTATTAAAGTAAAGAACATTTAATTATAACGGAGTTACGGTGGTCTAGTGGTTAAAGCATCCGCCTCGTAATCCGGAGGTCGAAGGTTCGAGTCACGTCAGAGGCGGGATTGTTACTGAAGAGAGACCGGTTGGTGAGCCGCCAGCTAGTTAAATAACCATTACCGATTGCATACCTGCCTGGTGCCTGGCATTACAATAATAGGAATCGGGAAGTAATGATGTTCAAGACAAAGGTGTCTCATAAGTCAAAATTGACCGTCCCTTTCAATAGGGGTGACACTATAATAAAACAAGCACTTTACTTTTACTTTTATAACAACATTTAAAGCTCATCTTTATGTAAAACCTATCTTTTATAAAATCTGTTGAGACCATTTCTCACAATGTATGCACAAATTAGCCCATAATGATAAAATTTCCTTTTTTTTTTGTATGTTACCAATAATAGAATTTGTTTAAACTTTCTAAGCACATAGTTTAACATATATAAAAACAAAATGTGCAATAAAAATGTTAGGTCCCCATGCTTGTTTTTAATATTTTTTTTGAAACCCTACCACTATGCTCAAAGGCCAAGTTTTGTATGAAATTATATAGAAATGGTATATTTTCCTTTTTTGTTATGTTCCTAATAACAGAATTTGTTCAAACTTCCTAGGCACTTATTTGAACATATAGTTAGACAATATATGCAATTAAAATTATAGGTCACCATGCATATTGAGATTTAGTATTGGTTTTTGGAACCCTACCATTATTCTTAAATGTTTTAATTTTGTTTGAATTTTTACAAAATGTTATACTTTTCCTATTTTATCTATTTTTCTAATAATAGGCATTTATAAATAAAGACAATAAATATAAAAAGACATCAAGAACAACATTCCTGTAAATTTTTAGGAAAATCCATCCAATAGTTTTAGAAGAGAAGTCGCCGAAAATTCTGCGCATGAAAAACTACAGAAAATGCCTTTAAATCAAATATAATTTTTTTTTTACAGTTTGTACTCAATATGTTTTCTCAATAGTGTGCGATGACCGGACAACCTCGTGGGATCACTTGATTGCACTTTTTGAAATCAAGAAACCCTGAAAAGGGAGGTTAGTGCATGAACATTCGTCCATCTGTTTTTTTGGTCGTACCCTAAATTGGGTTTGTCTTTGGCTGCAACTTCTGTGGTTGTTCAGTATAATTCGGAATACATCCTTAGGTGTTTCTAATTATATTTTTTGTATAGTTTTAAAATAGCATAAACGTGTATCGTTTCCTAATTTCTCTGGATGTGGATCTATTGTTAGAGATTTCCCTTTAATGGGATGCATTTATATTTACACTGTATAGTCAATATGAATGCTGAAGACAGGATAATAGCGAAGCTGTGTACACTTAAAAATCAATTTAAGCTAACCAGTAAGCTTTATTGTATACTGTCGGTAACCCTGTCTTTACCACTCGTTGTGTTGTGCGTTATCCGTTTCATTGTATACTTAATTTGTTCTTTGTTTGTGGTGCAGTACAGACCTGCGGTACCGTTGCGTTTGGTTGATTTGATTTATATAGGACCATTTTCCTGATTTTTCATAATAAGAAAAATGTAAAAAGGGTAGAAGGTATTTAGTTGGTATGTGGAGTAGAATAGTGTAAAATAACAGAAGGTATTAAAACTGTCATAAATCATGGCCCGTATTCCATCTATTGGAATATATTTAAGTAGGTGCTTTACAAATATATACGTTATATTACAAATATAGACGTTATATATTTTTACGTGATATATGTTTATATATATAAACATATGTTTCCAAACAATTTGTGTCATACACGGACGTTGCTTGCTTCACATCTTGATATTGAAATACTGTGTTTGGAAGAATCACATCAAATACAACGTGTATTACTTAGTTGGTTGTGTTTGTTTGAATGGTGTTTTACGTATTGTTTAGCACATGTTATGCCACACATGACGGTCAATTGTTTTCTGTTATAAAGGCAGACCACCCCTTAGTTCCAATGTAGAACCAGTACTGTATTCCTGCCGCCATCCGTAAGAATCGACGTATTTACTATCCCGTCCAAGGAATCGCCGCTTACACCGTAGTTGGACTATTATCCAAACTCTCTAGAAGACTAGCGATGCCCGTGATTTTCTTAAGGGTAACGACCTTTAACTTTGCTTAGTTGCTAATGTAAACGGGTTCATACAGTTGACATTTATTAAGACTTAACGGGAACTCGTCACCAAACAATACGACTGATTACATGATATTCGAGCACAGGATTGATCGAACAACTTTTGTTTTACACATAAACGAAGACGTAAAATGAAGTGACGATGACAAATTAATATTGCCATCATTAATATCATACGTATGATAAATGAACATACGCGCGAAGATAAAATATAGTCTGTTCAACGTTTAATTACTTATATGGTCATAATTGATTATTTATTTTGCTGCTGGATGACTCAATACTTGAGAGGAAAGTTGTTAAACTACTGTTGTTTACAGGTATGCACCTATTAACTGCGTTACATAAAGTTGCGGTAGTTGCGGTCACACTATCTCTCAGTATCTTATAATTCTTGTTAAAACTCCACATTTAAACTAAGCTAACTAACATATTTCAATAGAAATTAAATTTTAATTTCATATATTCGATTTAACAATATCTACAGTTGATTTGCTGACAATTTTATTCAAATTGATCAACAATAAACTTGTTAAATTCAGAGCTTAACAGTACGACCCCCAAAACTAAAAGTCACAAAACTAATACCCGGTATATCCCAATATAGAGATGTCAGAGAGATGTCAGGGAGATGTCAGGCGTGCATTGCCGTTAATGGTGGATATTGTGACTTTTGCTTTTGGCGGTAGTACTGTTATATTTTGATTTAACGCGTTTAATGTTGATCAATTTGAATGAAATTTTCAGCAGTTCAACTGTAGATATGGTTAAATAGAATAGATGGAATTAAATTTTTAATTTCTATTGAAATATGTCAGTTATTTGATTTCCCTGTTGCGTTTTTAAAGTCGTTCAGTGTATTCAGTAAACTTATATAATACAATAATTGCATTTTTTTTTACGTCAACATCAACAGAGGTTGTGTTATAATGGTCAATTAAACTATTCAAAGCTACACGCAACATAGTGTTTAACGAGAGGTGGGTAACTAACACAATTCCTAAATATTTCAAGAATACAGAAGCTCCTGTAATATGTTTCAATTATAAGAAATCTACTAGAAATCTTATTTTCAATTATAATAGAATAGTTTCTGATCTTGAAATCGAGACAACAGATCCCACTGATTGATAATATCATAATTCTAACTTTTGTTATGAAGCTGCCGGTCACATAATCACTGGCAATCTTGATGTTATTGAGGATAATAGGATAGGCAATTAATTGCCAAAGGTCCTACGTATCGCATTGCTTCAGATAGTGATTGTAAAACATGTCGCAATGAAATTTCGGGTTCATTAAAATATTACTGTACCAAATGGTGTAAGCGCGAAAACGCAGATCTAATTACATATACTATTTAAAGAGTCAAATTCCTATCTGCTTCCATGACCAACTACTTACAATTTACGATTTACGACACCTTAAGAAGGAACTCCAGAAAATCCATATTAAGTTTGTCTAGTTATAGTAATAGTTCCTGCAGTCAAAGCGTCCAACAATATAATTATTGTCTGACGATTCCATTATATAAATACTTTGAATGTAGAGCTAACGAGCACTTCTGCTTATCTAACCACACCATTGCTGGAGGAGAACATTGTTTTCCAGCATGTGACCTTTTAAGAGACTATGAAGGTTTCTGTAAATAGTAGGAAGATTAAGCTCTAGAATATGGATTCTGAAACTTCATAAAAATCAAAACACGTTTTATCGCAAATTCAAGTTCATGTACTTTATTAATAGTATGTTAAAACTGTTTACTTCCTGCCTTTCCACAATTAAAGAACACGTTAAAAATATTGCGGAAAGGCTTTTGAAAATTGAAGAATCAATTTGTTTTGGTCTATCGAAAACTCCGCCGAATCCTTGATAAACTATTGTGTAAGAATTGCCATGCATCTACTCTGAGCACCTACGACTTTTTCAAACTATACACAACTCATACACATAACCGGATGAAAGATATATTGACTAAGCTTGTGAGTTCTGCTCAACCCGGGGCTAGAGGGCGTGAGCGGTAGCTAGCATATTTCACTGCCGCTAATGAACAGTCTCAATCAATTGAGTTCTGCTCAACCCGGGGCTAGAGGGCGTGAGCGGTAGCTAGCATATTTCACTGCCGCTCATGAACAGTCTCAATCAAACCGAGACTGCAATATTTCGTATGTGTCGTTTTCGGCCGTTTCCAAAGGTCCATTATCATACTCTTTTTTTACACAGAATACTTTTAATAGAGGTAACTACATGTCTTGCTTGTAATAAGGTTAGGCCTTTCTTTACAAACGCCTCTAATCACACTGATCAACTGGCTGCAGCGAAGTCAGATGGTTGCAGAGAAGTCAGATGGGCGAAATTGTTAGAAGTTAATGGTGGGGTTAGTATTTTTGCTTTCTGTTGCGTATTTTGCCATAATAGTTTCATTGTAAAATGATTATAAAGATTTAAAAAGGAATTACAGAGGAAGCTTTCACTTTAAAAATCCGATAATAAAATGATGGTAGTGCGTATAGCAGCTTGTATAAATGTCTAAAGATTTGTTAAAACACTGAAATATTTAGAATAAACACAAATAACTAACTGATATTCGCAATAGTAATTCAATTTTAAACGCTTCTCTAGATCGTCAATCCTTTTTGTAAAACTGTACAAAACATCTCATTGAAATAGTGAAAACCTTCCGAGTTATAGAAGTTTAAAGTCGAAAGGGTAAAAACAATAGCGAACCAGAATTTCAGAGGTGTTATACAACCGTGAAATTATGTCTTGTGTTCAAGTTATCACCGTGCGAAACGCGAATATTTCAGAAATACTTTTAGCGATTTCCAAGATCCCGGACCAGTATACTAGTATATTGACAGGTATGTATGATTGTCATTGCAGGATGGGGAGGGGTGCATGGGTGGTGGGGACAAAAACAAATTGAGTGGGGTGGGGGCAGAGGGGAATTGGGTGGTGTGACCTTGACAATGAAGGTACGGGCATGCATTTTTAGCGCGACACGTCGTCTTGTTGTAATGAACATTTGTGCCTTGTTATATGAAAATCCTTCAATGGATGACAAATACTGATAAAGGTGATCCTTTGAGAGCAACAAACACAATTAAGAGAATAAAGCAGCAGACTCGGTTTTATTGAGTCTGTTCAAGAGAAGTAATGAAAGAAGCAACACTTCTCACGCCCCCTAGCACCGGCTTAAGCGGTATTCTACTTCAAAGCCACCTGTATTGGGCTCGTTGGTCCCAAAGGACCAGTAAAAAAAAACACTACCGATTCTAAGTTATAAGATCGGACACGACATACCTAAAGCCCAAAAGGACTGTGACGTTTCATGTTTGTCTGAAGTCTTGTCTTGCCGTGCCCTCAATGGTTTATTCTCTTGTTGCTCTGGCTTCTGCCAAGTCACTGAGTACCTTCTTTGTGGCTTTCTAGGCTATTATTTTTTATATTTATATATACACGAGCATCTTTGTGTTTTACTTATATTGCCTATTAATGTTGCTTGCTGGTTAGAGCATAGTTCATGGCGGGGATTTTTTTATTTACACTTACCCGTTTTATTGAGTTAACAGTAGGGTAGTAGTGTGAGGTTTGGTGCACCCTATAACCTGCTTTAAACCCTCAGCGGACTTGTTTGCCACTGACCTTTCCAACTTTCCAAGGCGGTAGCCCTATTATCAACCCTTTTGTGTTTGGGATGTATTATATGGCCTTTTGTTCATCTTTAAATGTTTTTTTTTTCTTAGTGTGTTTGTGGTTGACTGCCGTCCTTGAATGCTGCTTTTCCTGTTTGATTTTTATATCTATATGTACATGACTTAAAATCAACTATAGAGCAATATGGCATGATTTGACCTCTAAATGTGACATGGACCTTGAGCTACGGACCTAGATTTTGCGCTCGACAAGTTGTTTTTTGTGGTGAACACTTTTGCCTGGTTATATGAAAATCCTTCAATGGATGACAAAGTTATAGATCGGACACGACCTACATGTGGCCAACAAAAAATAGGAATGTTTCCTAAAATTAGGTATGTTTCCTCTAAAACAATTAGGGTAGGTCAGTAGGCATTTTCTTCATTTTTTCTTTGTTTTTTTAGCAAGATATTTTGAGATTCTATTTATCTCATAAACCCCATACAAGCTGATGATACAACTGAAAGTTTCTCTGTGATGTTTTCAGTTTACCTTGATGCAAGACCGCCCCAGATAAATTACGCATTCCTGTTACAAATATTAGGACATTATAAACCCGAAGACATTTGTTTAACATATATTTTATTAATTAGTTCAATAGTTAATTAGCATCTCATTGTTTACCTGAAAGAAAAACATGAAACTCTGAATGTATCATGACAAATCATCTGGCTTACCTAAATAGTTTCCACTTTTGCTGTGTAATTTGGTGATAATTTGCATATACCACCAATTCCCAGTGGATTACAGAAAATATATAATGGTGCTATGTTTCACTTTCATGACATAAGCTATGTGATAAATCATTGTTCAGAACAAATTGATTTTTTTTTTTGCATAAAATGTTTCAGAGTCGTCCCCTTAAATATAAGGTCTGTCGGACCACCGGAAACACAGGTATTGTTCTATTTGGCCTGACTTAAAATCAAATATGTGGCCATATGGCATGATTTGAGGTCTAAGGGTGACCTTGACCATGGAGCTACGGATCTGGATTTTGCGCGCGAAAATCCCTCCATAAATGTCAGAGTTATTGACCGGACACGAAATGTCATTTGGAGGGAAGGACGGAAGGACGGACGGTGCGATTACTATATATTTATAGGTATAAAAATCGAACAAGAAAAGTAGCATTCAAGGACGACAGTCAACCACAAACACACAGAGAAACAAAGAACAACTATAGATAAAAATGAATATAAGCCCACCCTTCGGGGGCATAAAACATATATTAACTGTTCAATAAATATTTGAATTTAGTCTTCATAATATGACAATTGAGGCTGCATTGCCTTTACTATTTACCACAATAGATAGGTCCAATATGTCAAAAGGTAACACAATCAAATTATGTTTACTAAATGCGTGCACTGAAAACATCTATAGGTAATTACAAGTACTCATGTTAAGTTTCAATCCAAAATGTACGGTGGTTATCCTAACAATCTTCAAAAATGCGAAAAACGAGACATAATTGCTTAAAACACTCTGAACTTCCCGTTCGCTCGCATCTGAAATGTTCACTCTGACTTCACCTTTCGCACTTGTAAAACACCTCTGACATTCCATTTCGCTATTTTTGTTTTCCCCTGTCGATTTTAAAATCTATAAGTTTTCATTATTTCAATGAGATGTTTTGTACAGTTATAATGAGGGGATTGATTGAAGATCTTGACAAGCATTTTAAATTGAATTACTATTGCAAATATCTGTTCGTTATTTATGTTTATTCTAAAAATTTCATAGTTTTTACAAATATTTGGACATTTATACAGGGTGCTATACGCACAAACGTCGTTTCATTACCGGATTTTTAAAGTGAAAGCTTTCTCTGTCATTCTTTTTGAAATCGTCATAATCAATTTCTGCAACCAGCTGACTTCTCTACAACCATCTGACTTCTCTGCAACCACCTGACTTCTCTGCAACCATCTGACTTCACTGCAACCATCTGACTTCACTGCAACTGGTTGATCAGTGTGCTAATTCTAATTATAATATGTGCGCTGATGCTGGATACTAACTGTGCGCCACTTGCAGCATATTTGTTTTAGACTGATTTGAAAGAGATGTTATGTTGCGTTTATCACCTGGTGGACAGATTGACATTATTGATGCGTTTAATAATACATCTCGGTATCTAGATGACATACTCAATATTGATTATCTGTTCTTTGCTCATATGGTCACTAACAATTGTCCACCAGAGCTCACGTTGAATAAAGCCAGCAGGTCGGATACTATAGCATCATTCCCCGACGTTCATCTCTCGATTTCTAATGATTTCACCGTTTTCTCATGTTTGGATGTGGACTTTTTTACTGCTTCATTTTGGAATTACTGCATAATAGTTTGTAATGTGCACGAGCAACCTTAGTTCAGTTATATGACTCATGATGATTTTCCAAACCAGTTACATATCTATGTCTCAATCCTGCACTCATTTGGTGGTTTTACTTGTCAAATTTGGTGTTAAAGAACAAGACACGTGCAAAAACTCAAGTGCAAAAACAGAATACAAATTCACCGGAATAAGTCTACCGCAAATTCATTGTATATTCTGGTTATGACATTGCTTTTCTCAATTCGCGGCAATGAAACAGTGATAATGAAGTCAATTAATCATTTCAAAAACACATTATTGAATTAGTTTTGACAGCGAACATACTGTCTTTGCGGTATATAACATATTCATTATGACAGGGTGAGGGAACCTTATAACTTACTGCTAGCCCTAGAGTAAGGTTACAATAATAGGAATAAACGTCGTTAAATTGACTGTAATACACTTTTGACAGTTATACATGTTATACACGGATAAGTTTTATAAAAAAACAGTACGGTAATTCTTTATTCGGAAACTGTTGTCATTGACTTTGTCATTAAGGAAATTCGTTTTGACATTGGCATGATAGAATGGTATGATGAAGTAAACGTCAAAACGTTGAAATGTAGGTAATAAGGTTCCCGGAATAACCTTGTGCGAGGTTTTGTATTGCATCAATTGATCAAGCTAATTTCAACTACCTCTAACGATACATTGTTGCATACTATACTGAAAGGAAACACAAACAGAACATGCTCGTTTTATAGTATGTGTATGTATGCTGCTGTTAATCGATCGAATGGTACTGGGCCACAGTATAGCTTTCTTTTCTGAAAGAAGAATAAAACAGCCCCCAATGCTAACCTCTTCACAGTTTCGTTATTTTCAGAATGCGCGCTCAGCTCAAGCAGTTGTGCAAGTTTGGGATGCAATCATGTTGCAATATCTTAACACTAAACACAGTACTGAAATGGCTCTAATTTTCCAGAGAGAACATCACCATGTATGATGCTCGTGGTTAAACAGGCTAATACAGCACCGTTGTGTCCTTTCTCTAAGTAGGTGTTGCACCGTTTTACAAAACACCTTGGGATATCTCTGGAATATTGCGTGGAATAAAAAAAGAGTATGATAATGGAATTTTGGAAACGGCCGAGCACGACAATACGAAATATTGCAGTCTCGGTTTGATTGAGACTGTTCATGAGCGGTAGTGAAATATGCTAGCTACCGCTCACGCCCTCTAGCCCCGGGTTGAGCAGAACTCAATATTCATAAAATCAATAGTACACAATTTTAACCATCCCGAAGAGGGCATGCATACGGCGGTGGACATGGGGTTAGTTGCTTCCCATGTCGTACGGCGTATGGTCCCAGTATCTAATAAAATTAAATGCCCCGAAGAGCGAAATAAACATAATGGAATTTAGTTGGGAGCAGCGGTTATGAAGCCTGCGTATCACAAGTAACAGCCAAAGGTGTATGTTAAAGTGTAATATATTCAAATTTGTAATTTTGCGTTCTTGTTCATGTCAGTATATGAAAATGGTCAGTGGGAATGTTTATTTGCATATCAATGCCATCGTTCATTGAATTGTTGAAACGTAGGTTAAACACAAAGAACGTCTGATTTAGTGCAGTTAATAACTGATACATAGAAACCGCATTGAAATAAAGTAAATAAATATATTCGGGTTTCTATCTGGACTTTCCTATATTTTTTCTTTCTAGTTTGAAAATAAAGATACATATTAAATGTTATTTAAACACAATAAAAGCCCAACGTTGAATCCAACGATCGCTACAGTTTGGTTTCTAGTTTGTTAAAATTCCACTTAATAAACACTAACTAATACATAGAAACTACATTAACTGTATTTAAATAGAGGTAATTAAAATACAGACACGCAGTTTATCATATGCAACACTGTATTAACTTAATTATCTGTTAACTAGTCACGGCGATTGCATTGTTTATGTCAGTTTACGTAATTGATTAGTGATTAATAGTAGTATGCCTACTACATCACCTGACATGCAGTCCCCATTTATTTAATTGATGTCTTTATACTTCTGTCATTATATATAAATACAAGTAAATACATGGCCACGGCATATCAGGTGTATTAGTACGCATATATATGTGTATATTATTTTTTCACTCAATCCTCTTACATGCATGGCAAAATGAGGTAACATCAATTAGTTATTTAATATAAAACTAAATGGTATCAGGATCAAATCAAGAAACCTATATCTGTTTTACACCCGGTTTGTAATTCTGAAATGAAATTGCATATGCAAATGAGGATAGACAAGTTCAGTGTTTTAGTTACATGTCGGGTGTTTTTCGCCGTTATATCTGGTCTTTTTATATCTGGACATGATAAGCCTTAAATTATGTATTTATTGATTTACCAACAGTGATCCCGATGGTTACACTTTATGGACTTGTCAACAAAGAAATGTAAAACGATCGGACAGGGAAAGTAGCATTCAAGGAGGACAGTCTACCACAAAACACAGAAACAAACATGCAAACAGACAAACAAGAAGGCAAAAGTAATAATAAAAGTAAACGACATCACAAACACAAATGGGTTGACAATAGGGCTACCGCCTTGGAACGGTCAGTGGCAAAGTAGGCCACTGGGGGTTTAACCGGTTCTAGGGTGCACCAAACCCCACACTTACCCTACTGTCATCCCATTAAAACAGGACAGTGTAAATAAAGAAATCCCCGCCATGATCTAATATCTAACCAACAAGGCAGCATCAATAGGCAATATAAGTAAAACACAAATATGCTCGTGTAAATATAATACAAAAAAGCAATAGCCTAGAAAGCCACAATGAAGGTTCTCAATGACTTGGCAGAAGCCAGCGCAACAAGAGAATAAACCATTAAGGCACGGCAAGATAGATCATAGACAAACATCAAACGCCACCGTCCCAATGGGCTTTAGGTAGGCGTCATCATAGGGTCCACAGCCTGTCCGATCATCGTACAATTAAAGAGGAAAGCATAGTGGCGAAGTGTAAAAGGGTCCACCACCAAGCATGCAGTACGTTGCAAAATGATAGGGTCATAACCTCTTTGATAAACTTTTTAACAAGTTTAACAAAGATAGTATGAAAGTGATCATGACCAAGAATCTTACGAAGTTTATAAATCACATCACCATAGAAGTCAGGTTGTGATAGTCCTTGTCGCAGAAGAGTCCTTAAATTACTTTTATATTTGAAAAGAAGATCAGGGTTACGATAATAACATTTTGCAAAGGTTTTACGAAGTTTATGGTAACGGTAACCCTGATTGAGTAGATTTTCAGTTATACAAAGATTACGAATATTAAAGTCCTCAACTCGAGTACAAGCTCTTGAAAAACGAATAAGTTGAGACACATTCACACCATAAGAAGTTGCTCGGGGAACATCCCCATCCAAGTGGGGGTAATTAACAATGTCAAAATTAAAATCATCTTGTCATAGATTTTGCTAATTATTTCACCATTTTCAATTGAGAGATCTAAATCAAGAAAAGAAGCGTTATTAGATATATTAGCTTTATTGAGCTGAAGTTCTTTAGGATAAATATAATCAACCATAGTTGGAAAGAAAGGGTTGTCAATGTTCAGTATGTCATCCAGATATCGAGAGGTGTCATTAAAAGCTTCAATAACATCTGCCTGGGTATCTGGTGAAAGACTCAACATGAAATCTCTTTCATAACAAAATAAAAACAAATCTGCGACAAGTGGTGCACAGTTCGTACCCATAGGGATACCAACAATATGTCTATAAACGGTGGTACCATACCTGACGAAGTTTGTGAATCACTGTCATTCTTATTAGACAACATTTTCGTTAGGTTTGGATATACCGTTTATAGGAAAACCGTTGGCATTCCTATGGGTACTAACTGTGCACCCTTGTCGCGGATTTGTGTTTATATTGCTACGAACGTGACTTTATGTTGGGCCTTTCTCCAGATACACATTGTCAAGCTAATGTTATCGACGCTTTTAATAACACCACACGCTATCTGAATGATATACATAATTTGAATAATCTTTTCTTCTATGGTTCCTAACATTTATACTCCAAAACTAAAACTCAATAAAGCTAACGTTTACTGATTCTGTTACTCCGTTTCTTGATTTACATCTTCAACCTTCGTAATCTTAACATTACTGAAAAACTCCTCCAACAGGGTTACCGTTACCATAAGTTACGTAAGACTTTTTCTAAGTTATATTATCGTAACACTGATCTGCTCGGCAAATATAATAGAAATCTTAAAACACTTCTACGACAAGGTTGATCACAACCCGTCTTTTATGGAGATGTGATTTACAAACTAAGGAAGATTATCGGTCATGATAATTTTTTAAGTTTGTTTATTAAAATTATTAGACAATTTATAAACAGAGGTTACGACCGAAATAGTCATGCTTAGTTGTAGACCCTTCTATAGTTTGCAATTATGCTTTCCTCTTTGATTGTGCAATGACCGGACGGGCGGTGGACTCTACGACAACGTGTTTCTAAATCCTTTAAGGCGGGAACCGTTTGATGTATGTCCTTCACTCCATTTTGTCGTGCCCTTAACGGTTTTTCTCTCGATGCTCTGACTTCAGACAAGTCATCGAGTACATATGAGATTAGCTTCTTAGGTTAAACTTATTTTTTGATATATTATATACATGAACATTTCTGTTGTTTTTTCTTATTACACCTATCTACGCTTTCACGAATGTAACGGGTTAACTCGGCGGGGATTATTTTTAGTTACACTGTCCTGTTGTTTAGGGATGATGACAGGGTAAGAGTGAGGTTTGGTGCACCATTGAACCGGTTTAAACTCCCCGGTGGTCCCTTTTGCCATTGACCGTTCTTCCAAGGCGGTACCACTGTTGTCACGCTTATATGTGTGTGATGTGCTGTTTTACTGAATGTTTTGTTTGTAATCACCTTTGCATTGTAATACTTGTTGGAGTGACTGTATTCTGTGAATGCTACTCTTCCTGTTGGACTTATAAACTGTTCTTCGTTTCAGCTTACTGAGAACAATTATTTACACTGTCTTGTAAATTTGAGCGCTAAAGACAAGGAAATAACGAGGTTGTGTAAACTTAAAATTGATTTAAGCTAACCGGTGGGCCATATTGCCCACTTACCGTTCCAAGTCGGTAACCCTGTCTTCAACACTCTTTGTGTTGTGTATTTTCTTTTTTCATTGTATAGTTACTTTGCTCTTTGTTTGTGGTACAGTGCGGATCTACGGTGCAATTGCGTTTGGATGTTGTGATATCTATTGGATAATTGTTCTCATGGTTTTACAGCGTATGCTTATCGTAATGATTGTCGTAATTAAAAACCAAACAACTTGCAAAATAGTCCAATTTCTGTTCCTCTATCTAATTTCATTTTCAATTGCGATACTGCTATTTTAAATACAGCTTGCAAATGTATGTGCTTGGGTTACTATCAGTGAACACCTGTATTTTTAAGAAATTAACCTCCCAAATAACGGCAAAGTTACAAAATCGTTTATAAAATCTCCATCCGCTGGGGGAATTTAAACCATGTTCTAGGGTTCACCAAACCTCACTTTAACCCTATTGTCATCCCAAAAAACGGCACAGTGTAAATAAAGATATAACCGCCAGGTCATAATCTCTAACTCTTACCCTTTTGTCATCCCAGTAAAACTGACAGTGTAAATATATATTCCCGCCAGGTTATAATCTCTAAAAAACATATACGTTTTACTAAATAAAATCAAACAAATGTTACAAATATTTTATGGAACTATTTGTGACAGTCTGGGAAAAATTCATTAATCATATCGACAGTATAAGTGGAAAAGGTCGAAATAAGTTTGGTATCATACTTTTTAGTTTGAATATTTACATTTCAGCAACGTGTGTCCCAAATGAATGTAACTGGCATTATTCCATTATATTCTCGATAAAACACAATTCTGTTTGAGCGTGGATTCCATAAATGAATAATTTGGGGAATAATTGTTTTTTAATTACTGGCATCTGGGAATGTAATAAAGTCATGACTTACGGTTACCGCAATATAATAGTGTATTAGCTTTGCAAATGAGGACGAATCACTATTTTATTACACAATAATATTTGCATGATATATCATACGATACGTTCAGACAGACTTCTATATTTATTAAGGGTTGACTTCGATATTTTGATCCTTCATTTGGGGCATGAAACACCTTTGCGGTGCAACAAATAAAGTATGAAAAGAAAAAACGGAAATCGTCGATCACGATTAATATAAAAATACTGCAGCCTCGGCTTGATTGAGACGGTAGTTAAAAATGCTTTCTAGCGTTCACGCCCTCTAGTCACGGGCTAAAATTGGTGAATCTCGAATGATTATTGAGAGTTTGATTCCAGACAGTTCACAGAATATCGGATATCAGGTGGTATTCGATATTTTAAGACATGATAGACGTTAACTGATGTGTGGTATTGAAAATAAATAGTGTTTGTTTAATCCAAAAACGTTGCGACGTTAAGTCCTCGGCAGCTACATTCATGAGAGGTTGCAGGAGTGGTGAGCTGGTGTGGACAAATGGACAGCATAGTGGACTGAGAGGCGGCACGTTTAACGCTTGTCTCCAGTCTTGTCTAGTTGTGCCCCCTCTTGTTGCTCTAACATTCTTCAAGTAATGAGTACTTTCCCTGTGCCTATCGCTCTATGGGTCTTTGTTTTCCGTATTCATATATGCATGATCATTTTTATGGTAAACTCTTTATGATTGTATGTCATATACATGCCTTTTATTTATCCTGTAGATGTAGTTTATTTCTACGCGTATTTTTGATTGACTGTGGTCCTAGAATGTTATATTCCTTATTCCAGTTTTATATCTACTTAAGTCCGAAGGACGCGGGTTCAGGCAGAACCACTGAGTTTCGACGGTGTGCAATGCACTCCGTCGAGCCTCGTCCATCGGACGTAAACCGTGTGGCGTATTGGCTTAAGTTGTGTTCCCTTAATGGAAATCTGTATTTTGAAGTGAAATAGCGTGTTTATATAACTTCCATCGTGTGTTACTTTCGCTATAACAGCAACGAAGTCATGCTAGTCTTATTTTCAAAATACTTTTGGTTCAATAAATCAATAATGCCGTGTGTCCCTTTAATCTTTTTTATATGTTATTACTAATCGTGGGTCATTTGCTAGTTCTAATATTTCCAAAGATATAATAGATCATGTTATTACTTGATCAACATGTGGCGGTGGTTAAGAACACATATAACGGCCATTAACATAGACAGGTGTGACTGACATATCACATCAATTGTATATGCAAATAGGCTGACGAGATAGGAATTTACGCTACACAACGTCACCAGACGTTAACATGGTTAAAGCTACAGAGTCTCTATATCAATCCATTTCTTCTTTGTAAGCGTATCTTTATTTGTAACTTCATGTTCACCTGCTCATGTCGAAAATCGGGAATTTAAGCGAGCAAATATAACGCAGGACATCATTTATTGTAGCGACATCGACCAGTGCACAGGTAACATTATGATTTACTGAAGAAAGAAAAATTGCCTCTTTCGGGACTCGAATACACGACCTTCTGATTTCAAGTCAGGTGCTCTATCCACTGAGCTATAACGCTTCTTGAGAAAATGGTATACAAACTACCTTTTATTATGAGGCAACATAACTTGACATATTTGAACGCAACTCAAAATGAATCCATAAATCTATAGTCCATCTTGTCGGACGTGTAAATTAACATTGTCTGGTGTAATACTATATGTTATCAATACGAAACTAATATTCCGCCTCAAAACAATCATATCCAGCCATATCCCGACTTGTTATTTAGCGCTGGATGAGTTTGTGTGTGCGCTAGTTATTACGTAATGCCTGTTTAGTGTTAATAATGTTAGAATATACCAATAAATAGCCGTGGCCTAGTGATTAAACATTCGGCCATCAAAACTTAAAAGCGCAACGGTTGTGGTTCAAATCCTGTTCCGGGCATGTACTTATTTATCACATATATTCTGAAGCCTATATTTATCGTTGTTACCTGTACAAAGGCTAAATAAATATGTGATATTTTACGCATCGATTTCTGCCTTATATACTAATTGGGGTGTTCGTCGATTTGAATCTACTTCACATGTGACTCATTCATATTCATGAGTCATTACCAGTTAAAATAGAGACTCTGTAGCTTTAAGATATCAGGAACTGTTTAATAATAAGCAGTTTCTAACTAACATCTGCAATATCGTTGATATATTTATTAGTTGTAGCTTACAATGGAGAACGAAGATATTACAATACAAATATAAATAGTTTAATATTTTATAATATTTTATATGAGGAAGCTATGCAGCTGGTTTCAGAATGTCGGTGGTTCTACCCAGATGCCCGCCCGTGCACAAAAATTGCCCGGAGGGCACCTGGGGTCTTCCTTCACCAGTAGAAGGTGGAAACTCGCCATATGAGCTGTTGGTGTGACTATAATATCCAATTAAGTTCAGTTTATAATATTTATATAAGAAAAGAGGTTTAAAAAATCACACAACTTTTGAAAATTAACATTGCAATTTGCGTTTTCTATATTCAGAAAATGAACACAACATACGACGTTCTCTAGTATTTCTTCTAGATGATGTAAAGTGTATATAACTCACTATAATTCTGAAAGATAGGCCAACACCTAGTTAATAAAGCCGCTAAACAGTTATACGAAGCACAGTAAACTTGTGAAATTAGAACTACGTTAAGCACACAGCTACTGACATATGCCGCTAAACAGTTATAATGTAATTGTTAAATTGTAACCTATAGACCATGAGCCAGACAATTATTTGCTACCATCTCAGGTGGCAAATTCTTACTGGTACCACGTTATGGAGTACATTGTAGAGAAGGAAAAATCCATGATAGAAGTGCCAACAGGGTAGCTGTTTCCTGTTATTGGAGTTATCTCCTCCTTTTAAATAAAAAAAGTTTCTTTAAAACATATTTTTTTCTGAAACTTTAAGTGTTAGAGGTCTAATATTTTGGATGTGGCATAAGCTTATGGCCCTTTACAAGAACAAATAAAATGATGATCCTGGGGTCTTATTTGGCCTAGCCCCAGGGGCCACATCTTTACATTGAGTTAAATAGGACAATCTTTTAAAAACAAACCTTTTCTGGAACTACAATAGCTAGATGTCTGATAGTTTGCATGTAGAATAAGCTTATAGTCGTCTACCAAATTTGCTAAAATGTTGACCCTGAGGTTATATTTGGCTACACCCCAGGGGTCACATATTTATATAGAGTTATATATATAAACATCTTTAAAAGAACAATCTTCTCTGAAACTACAACAGCTAAACGTATATAATACAACAAACACAAACAAAGGATAAAAGTCTGTTCATATGTTGACCCTTGACTCAAGTTTGGTCCTGACCTGTGGGTCACACTATGAGATTGAATAAAGCCATGACAGAAAAGCCTTTACCAATCGCTGAATCCACATAAGCTAAGTGTCTAATATTTTTCCTGTAGTAGAAACGTATGGTCCTTCAACTAGTTTGTTCAGATGGTGATACTGGGGTAAAATGTGCCCTAGTCACAGGTTTACATAGTGTTATTTTAGGAAATTGCTATTGTAATTGTTTCTTTAACATATGAGCACTTTGAGGCGAGGCCCTTTGGCCGCTTGCTAATGACTTGTAGTTGTATTTGTTTTTATAAAATCACTTACGACTTAGGTTTAAGAACAGCGATATTAATCAAGCATGGGACTTTTGATGAGTTTTTACATTATTAAGACCTAAATGAATTAAAACAATTGAAACTATTATCGTAAGTAAATGACTATTTTAACGATGTTTACAAGTCGCACATTTTATATATCCACCCACTAAAACCACAAAGAGATCGCTGCATTGTCATGGCAAAACAATTTATGGACCAATTTAGTTTTCGCATAAAGCGTTGGACAAAATACATTGACTACTGCAGCTTTGTCAAAAGCAGCGTTAGCATCTATATGTATACCTAAAATGAGAAAATATTGTCCTATATCAACCACAGCACTCAAACGAAATTGCACTGTAGGTTAACGCTGTACAACAAACTATGTAAAAGAAAATCAAATTGAATAGTCAATGAATGGGACAATATACAAACATGAAGAGTGGTGTATACAGGGTAAGCGACTTGGAACGGTCAGTAGACAATACGGCCTCTTGGTTAACTTAAATTGATGTTATGTGTACACAACCTCGCTATTAACCCTTCTTGACAAGACAGTGTAAATAAAAGTATATCCCATCAAAAAATCTTTAACAATAAAGCCAACACAGAGGAAAAATAGCAAAATATACACTTAAATGTTTTTGTAAATACATGTATATATAAAATGACTTAATTAGAAACACCTCAGAAAGTATCCATGATGTTACTGAATAACCAAAAGCAGTTGCAATCAAAGAAAAAATAAATATATTATACGATCAAAAAACCTAAGGACAGAAGTTCATGCACCTACCTCCCTTTTCAGGGTTTAAATGACTTACATTGTTAATTTTGAGATGTTTGTTTTACAAATGTACACCCTTAACTCGCACAAAGTACCGTGTCGAGAAAACCATATTATTGTAATAGTACCGGTATGTTTGACACAGTTTTCTACGTATTCAAATGTGTACTATCCCGATATCCTAGGTACCTATCCTTATATGTAAGCTTTGTATTATTTGTTTTTTGTTGTTGTTGTTCTGAATAACTTCAATGTTACGTTTTATGCTTATTATATATTGTAATTTTAAATAATATTACTATACTGAGGAAAAAAGGTTTAGCAAGTTTTTTAGATGAAATAATACAACATACAAGATATACTGACATTTTGGGACTTTACGGGCTTGACCCTTACGTTCATTTATTCGTTACGTCATTAAGATGTTCGACTGTTATTGATGTGTGTTTAATAAAATATTGTGTCTATGGTAGTAGTTTCTCGAATTTACAACCAAATTATTTATTATTTCCAGGCTGCAACAAAAAACTTGCTTAATTTTTTTCCCTCGGTCTCAAAATTAACAATGTAAGTCATTTAAACCCTGAAAAGGGAGGTAGGTGCATGAACTGCTGTCCTTAGTTTTTTTTGATCGTATAATAGATTTGTTTTCTCTTTGGCTGCAACTGCTTTTGATTATTCAGTAACATTATGGATACTTTCTGAGGTGTTTCTAATTAAGTCGTTTTATATATACATGTATAATAGAGACATGGGGTGGTTACCGGCCTATACGAAACAATGGAAAACCGTTCTGCAGCATTGGTTTAGGCTCAACAATATGGACGAAACTAGAATCAATAATCATGTTTTTAAATGAACATATCGCTTAAAATCAAAATGTAAAAATTGGTGTTTCAGAACAGACACATTAGTGCGTGGTACCTTAAATATTAATCTTTGTTGTGATACATTGTATAATAAAAGTGATATACGCGATATAATAAACTCAATTCTGAGCAAATTATTTGATAACTATAAAACCAGTTTGGCTTTCTACTGTAAATTCTGAAAATGGTGTTACAAATCGCGGAAATAAGTTACGAAAGTACAAGTTGTTTAAAATGCACCATGAAACCGAAGAATATGTGACCATGAACATTAAAAGGAGCCATAGAAGTGCGTTGGCAAAGTTCAGATGTGGCGTCGCTCCTTTAAAAATTGAGACGGGTAGATTCCAAGCCTTATCGGTAGAACAAAGAACCTGTTTTAATTGTCAGACTTTTGTGGAAGATGAATTTCACGTGTTGTTAAACTTTCCACTCTATGATAATATAAGACAATCTTTATTTGCAAAAGCAGAGGAACTCAATGCAAACTTTGTGTGTTATAGTGATTCAGAAAAGTTTTCTTTTCTATTGTTTCAGAAAAACATTGTATGTGCAAGTGCCAAAGCCTTCTTTGATATTTTAAATACTCGAAGGAACCTATTATACACTTAATAGTGCTTTCATTTTGTTTTTATATAAATCATCTTAAAATACATGAGTGTGTATATAATATAAAGTATGTACAAAGATTTAGTTTATATAGTGGTTTTAAAAGGCATCTTAAATAATTGTTATTTTAACTCAAGAAAGGAATCATATTTTACTGTTAATATATTTATGTGAATTTAATGTTTTATTTGTACATGTCATGTTATGTTTTTTTAAAATAATCCAGTCTCTCATAACTCAATATAATGAGTGGTTTTCTACATGCAAATATTTTATAATAATCATGCTATGTGTTTTATTATATTATTATATATTGTACTGTACAAAAGTGAGACTTTAATAAATATTCTGTCTGTCTGTCTGTCTGTATTTACAGGAGCATTATTGTCTTTTATTATCCCAAAGCCGTTGCCATTAATTGATATTACCAATCAACACGTAGCAATGGGGTGGCCAATGGGGTGGCAACAATAGTGATGTTGCAATTATTCTGAGGAAGACTTACATTTCCTGTTCGATGCGTGTATCCTCTTGTATGACTTGTTGAACTTATATATGAAAGCAAAGGCATGAACGTTGCATAGAACATACTTTCATTAATAATCTATCAAAACAATTCCTAATTCATAATATAATAATTAAATCATCATAGGAAAGGTGTTAATTACTGATTCTTACAATTTTATACATATAATGTAAACAAATATTTACTAACCTTAATGCATAAAAAGTATGTCAATAGTGGGTGGGGTAATTTGACTTCCAATTTCAAGCGAAATAGTGATTTTAAGCAGAAAGCAATGCTGAAACAAAGCTTATTCATTCTGTATTAAACTAATATGAATTATAAACTTAATTGCATATTTTAAAAGTATATTATCAATTATCAAAAACTCATAAATGCAAAAACGATCCATCAACAAATTGATGCCAGGGCTACAATGATACACATTGTATTGTTCGAATTAAACTATATAAGCTACCCGTTTCAGATTGCTGTCATGTAAATATGTCATCTATAGACATTGCTCTTTCTAAAAAAATAAAGGTAGAATTTACCACCTGAGTTGGTAGCAATATCGATGCCGCTAAAAAAAAGTTATAACAAACGCAATGTAACTGTTAAATTGGAACCTACGTGCACGCAACTATCAAAAGATGCCGCCAAGCAATTTAGTCATAGCATTGCATTTTAAGAAATATGTATTATAATATTGAGTGTAAGGTCCACTATTTAGCATGTAATAGAGGCGTACGACAAAGGGAACCTCTTTCGCAGTTATTGTTCTCTTTATAATATTACGGCTTGTATTATTGCTATATCACCATGCGGTAAAACAAAATTGCATTATTACTTGCACCATGATGTATGACAGAAAAACAATATTCTATTACGAAATGTTAATTGGAGTAATTGTACATACAAACCCCAAGGCTATACCACTACGCATACATGCAAATGTATATAACATAGCTCGTATCAATACAAATTCAAACATATTATGAGGTAGTGTTATACTATTAATGTATGCCTGGAGCTAATTTATATTACCAGATTAATATGCTACGGTCATAATTTGACCTTTAGCTGTCAATAATTATGTTTTTTCTGTAACGAGAGGACGTTAAATGTCACTCATTTATCGTTTGCTCATCAATTCTGCATTGACATATATGTGTTAATGAAATGTAACCAGGCCAATGTTAAGATTCTTTCTTTTATTAATTCCCGGAAAAAGCATAAAGGAATCATCTATTTGTTCTAGATCGGCTTCTGTGGCACCGTTGTTTTAAGGGAGAAAATGTTTAACTTGAAAATCTGTCTTTGCTAAAGGTGAAAACGATTTGAAAAATGTAAATATTAATTGGAAAGTATTTCCTATAGGATAAGTAAACAATTGTTTTTACTAATATGTCTAAACATTATAATTGTCTTTTTTATTATAGGAAATGTGTGCATATGATGCATTCCTTTGTACGTACAATTTGAATATGTTCAAAAGCAAAAGAAATATACCGAATCTAAGTTTTTAAATACATGTTTTTACAAACTGACGAAGATTTCATGGTTTGATTTCTAATCCTGTTCAAAACTTTATTAGAGATATTCATCGATTTACTTTTGTTTGCCATTCAGTTTTAGCTGTTCTGATCGACCTGAACAATGCCACATGTATTGGACTATTCTAACTCTACTGGCCTTTATGGGATGGCGAGTTGTCCGTCGTTAACTTTTGCATTGTTAACACAATAGTGCCTTCTTTTTCAAACTTTACCAGATTGTTGATATCAATGAAAGCTCGGACGAGTACGAAAATCAGCTAGTTCGGACCAGCAACACCGGAGTTATGGCTCTTAAATTAGTTAAAACTGCTATACTCTGACTCCTTAACATGATAGGTCCTTCATTTTTCATCCGATATTTACCAAACTCTACCAGATTGTTGATACTAATAAAAGCTCGGAAGAGTTCGAAAACCAGCCATATCGGACCAGTTACACTAGAGTTATGGCCCTTGATTTTCTGAAATATGCTATAATTTTGCCTCGTTAACACGATAGGGCCTTTTTCTTTTTCAAACTTTGGATTTTCACCAAAGTTCAACAGAATGTTCCTTATATGCACTTAACGTAATGCGTAATGTGCAAAAGTTCAGGTCGGTGTGACCTACTTTCGACGAAATATAGGTCACGTCCGGTCTCCGCTACGACATGCATCCCCACTGTTAATAACAATAATGTAATATCTTTTGAGATTGGCATTGGTGTTGGTCAACTCAAACATCTGGATCTTTATAACAGGGCTCGACGAATAGGCCATGCCTTCTAGTTTAAAAGAAGTACTGGTGGGAATTTTATGGCGACAACCGTAGATATAAGAGCCATTTTAGCCAGTAGAGCGTCCATAGGCCCTCTTTGGCCTCTTGTTCCCTTTTTCACCTATACGTCTACTTTCTTCCTTGTTTCTTGTTTTCTACATATATTTATCATTTACATGTACATATATGGCAATATGTACATATATGGCAATATGTTTAAATCTGACGTATGTTGGCTGAATTCAGAGCACGTGTTCTGTTACTAATGAAGCACGTGTTCTGTTACTAATGAAGCACGTGTTCTGTTACTAATGAACACAAAGACTTTTCGTGGTGTATGCTCGGTCCACGTCTAAGACATCTGCAATAGTACTTACAAATCACCAGTGCATATCGGATTTTACGCTACAAAATGCATGATCGTTCTCTAGGGAATTGAACGTAATGAAATTCTCAACTGAACTCGGGAATAATTGCTAACAGACATTAGTTCCCTTTCTCATGGATAGCTGTAATTACGAACACCGGCATACTCGTCTACCTACCTGGTATTGGTTCCAATATGTGTGTGACCGGTGAAATTCAGCCCATTGAACACAACATTCTTAAATACACTTTACTTCTGTGAATTACAAACATTTGGCTCGCAAACGGTCCCATATCTGGAATAAATCACCGATTCAGTACAAGTCATTCATTCAAACTATGCGTATTTTGAAATAAACATATGTCAAAACCACATCTCAACCTACCCTCAGTGTTCATACTCTCCAAATAAATAGACCTGACAAACACAGTAAAGTACTAATTTTCATGACAACAGTCATACGACTTTAACATCAAGTTAGATTTAACAATGAAATAAAAACTTATCTTGAGAAAAACACATGCAAATTAGAACTTTGGAAACTATTTATGGAACTATTTGAGCACCCTACGACCCGGAAGTACTTCCTGACTGGTCTGTCACCAATAGCGTTGATCGTGCAACCTCTGAGCACAGTACCTTAACTGAAAATAGAAAATTAAATCAACATTACGTGTTTCCGCCTTAATTCCATTAAGCGATGGAAAGCTTATATTAGCAGAATTGTATAACTGATATTTAGACAATAAAAGTACCTATTAAATGTTTTAATTTTACAATATGCAAACTTATTAAGCCAAAATTTGGGTTTTATTTCATTCCCCAGCCAACCCCGTTTTCCTTTTTGGAGAAAGGGTTGGATGGGGTATGAAAGGTAATACTCAGACCACGTAATGACAAATAGGCTGACACATTTTGCAAGCCAAAACTGATCTGTAATTGTGTGATTTTTCGTGCTGTTGCAAATAACTTAATATATGTTACTACTAGCATCACAATTATATTCAACATGTTTGCTCTGAAACTGTATTGCGTTTGCATTCGCATTGTATAATTTTAAACTTATACTTATACGAAGCTAAGCATTCTCTGGAAAATAATTTACAGCGTCGCAAACGAATTAAATGTTTGTTGTAAAATGAAACTTGTACTAGCCAGACATTGAATTTATTTAAACATGTTTCCTGTGTGATAACTATATGGCATGTAATGGGAGCGAATTGTATAACAAAAGCTTATTTGATACGTTACCGAACTGTGCTACACATATATACCTAACCAACACATTATACAAAGGGGACCTATAACATGATTAATGGCTTGACAATTAATATCGACACATTTATGTCAGTAATAGCTTTTAATTACACACTATGGAGAATATATTCTAATACATATGTAATTATATAATTGCACTCTGTCATCATGTTCGTATAGATCTGCTCGATTTCGGTATAGTAAGTTCACCATTACATACTAGCAATCAATCTTTACCAGGTCCAATGTGACTCTGTCAACATCTCAGAAAGTAGTCTGCGATCACATGATAATTTGTCACATGAACATAGCTAAAATATGAAAATGGCGAACAGAAATCAACACCGTGACCTGACAAACTAATGGTTTCAGACCGGTGAAATTCAGCCCATTGAACACAGTGCAAAAACAGGCTTTTTTGGAGATCAGTCACAAGTTCCACAACATTCGTTCAATTAAATACTCTTTCATTCTATGAATCACACACATTTGGCTCACAAACTGTCGCACATCTAGAATCGCAAATCTAGAAAAAGCACCGATCAGGTTTGTAACATTTCGCGTCAATCATTCACCTTATGGCCATTTTGAAAAAAAACGTATGTCAAAGACGCGTCTCTACCTACACTATGTGCTCATACTCTCCATAACCATAGTCCTTTCAAACGCCTTAAAATATATGCTATTTATGACAACAGACATAACCCTTTGACATCAGGTTAGATTCAACACACATTGATTTAAAAAGCATGCTCGTGCACTGCAGCTACTTTAGTGACGTTTTGTATCCTAAAAATGTATAATTTAATGTTGCACATTCTACAGGCAGCAACACACTTATTATAACCTGAAGTTGGTGCATTTGTTTTACTGTTTTTCTCTAAATATTTATAGCAGAAAATCACCGAGTCGAAACACACTTATTTGTGTGTGTTTTTTGCTCTCTCTGTGTTTTTTTGTTTTTTTTTGTGTTTTTTTCTAATAACTTCTAATGATTATTTGTTTGTGTAAGGTTCTTTCAGTTTTCTTCTTTATTCGTTCTCTCGCTGTCTATATACTATCCCCTCTCTCACTCCCCACAATTCAATGTTTTGATCAGAGTAGTTTGCACCATCACGGCCCAGTGCGTCTACGCGTAAATTGTGTACGGTCTTGTACCCTCATAGGTAATTATATATGTTTTCTGCGTGCACGCATTGGGTTGTTATGTTGTAAAATTAGTGCTTTATTTATCATCATATGCTCATGTGTTTGCCTTTCACATTATCAATATTGCTCATGCGAACTATATCATTGTACTGTAAATTGTAGTTATTCATCGTTATCAGTCTCAACATCTAGTATAAACGACATGGAAGGAATTCTTAATCATGACCTGCTCATGATTACGGAATGGTCAAAGCAATGGCTCGTGCAATTTAATCCTGCCAAAACAGAAGCAATGTTTTTTTCCTAAAGTAATAATGATCGCCTTCCAACTTTATATCTAGACAATGTCCCGCTAACCTTTGTTGATAATCATAAACATCTAGGAGTAACACTGAGTAATAACGGTAAATGGCACGAACACATTAAAAATATTGTTGCTTCTGCGTCAAAAGTGCTTGGATTAATGAGAATGCTTAAATACAAAGTAGCGCGCAAAACACTTAATCAGATATACTTGTCTTATATGCGCCCAATACTGGAATATGCTTCCATTACTTGGGATGGATGTACTTTACTAGAAAAAGATAGCTTGGAAAAGTTACAATATGAGGCAGCTCGTATTGTGACGGGTCTAACCCGATCAGTATCCATACATCGCTTAATATCCGAAATAGGATGGGTTTCACTTTCTGATAGAAGGAAAATGCAAAAACTTATTTCGGTTTATAATGTTAAAAATGGAACCGTTCCAAATTACATTTCAAACATTTTCCCACATCTAGTTGGAGATTTCAGCGCATACAATCTCAGAAATAACGATAACTATGCCACTATTGCTAGGAGAACCGAAATATTCAATAACTCGTTTGTTCCTTCCTCTCTTAAACTATGGAATGACTTGCCAATAGAGATACGAAACTCTGAAAGTATCGCAATTTTTAAGAGAAGACTACTATCATCTGTATTTTCTAGAACAAAAGTGCCACCTTACTACTTAAGTGGACAAAGAGTATTTGCTGTTTTACATGCCAGAATGAGGCATTTGTGTAGCAATCTCAATAACGACTTATACCTAAACCATTTACGAGATTCACCGACTTGCGAGTGCGGCTGTGAAGTAGAAGATGCTGAACACTATTTTCTCCAATGTAACACATGTTCAGCTTATCGGCTTCATCTGTTTCAGTCTACTCGCCATTTACACCCGTTAAATGTAAGCACACTCCTTTAAGGTCGTGAACAGATAACTGACAGGGAAAATGAATCCCTCTTCGCAGCAGTTCAAACATATATACGAGAAACACATAGGTTTACCTAGGTGTCTGATTCTACGACACATTCTTACCATTATAGTGTTTATTGTTGTTTTTGTTATTACATATCTCAAGTTTTGAGCTATACCAATTGATGTAACATGTATACACTGTTAAAAGCGTTAATGTTTTCTAACTGATTAGAACTTAGAGATTGGGGAAAACTCTCTCTCTCTCTCTCTCTCTCTCTCTCTCTCTCTCATATGTTGTGTTCACTATTCATCACTCTCTCTCTAAATGTATTATTTGCCATTGTAATTATTGTAATTTATTTCACTCAGCCATACGCATTTGCAATTTCAAGATGTTAACTGGGAAGGGTTTAAACTAATGTTTGTAGAACTTGTTACCCGACCCATTTGTCATAATAATATTTCTATTGTATATATGTGGATAACATTCTGTATGTAACACATTATTGGCAATAAAATATGTTTAAATCATTTAACTGTGAAATAACAAATAATCCTGAGATAATACACATGCAAATTAGAAACCCTGGATTTTCCATGGAACTATTTTAGTGTACGACCCAGAAGTACTTCTTGACTGGTCGGACACCTAATGATACGGAATGCTGCCGACTGAGTGGAAACAATCGAACGAAACACCGTTTACTTTGGACATTTTTGATGTAATTAGAAAAGTACTTTAATTTTAGGTATGAGATTTAAGAAAGTGCTGGTAAGCTATATTGTAACACTGGATAAGTTAAACCTTCCATATAAAGCTGAGTCAGAAAGAAATGAAAGTCCTCAAGTAATTTTCATCGTTCTACACCATTCTTGAAATTCACACAGACGTTGACAGAGGTTGTAGGTGGATGTAAGGAACGACATATATGGGTAGAGGTTGACTAGCAATAGTAAAACGTCATATGGAAAATGGGCGAATGCGAACGACATTTATTTAAATTAAAATTATTAAACGGGTAACAAATATGCTCCATTACATTAACGCTATTGCATTGTGATCATTTGTTATATATGTTATTATATTAGCGCTTTTTTAATATTGAATGTATTAAAAGAGTTGCCGTATACAATTCTATAATGACCAGCATCATATCTTTTATTTCTCGAACGCGTGTCATAAATTCAATATAAAATAGGCACACATTAGACATTCAGTTCAGTATATACTTTCGAAAATACCACTTAAAGCTGTACAGTCCCTATTTTAACTGGTAATAACTCATGAATATTAATGAGTCACGTGTGAAGTAGTTTCAAATCGACGAACACCCCAAAAGTCGGTATATAAGGAGAAATCGAAACGTAAAATTTCACATTTTTATTTAGCCTCCGTACAGGTAACATCGATAAATATACGGCTCCAGAATATATGTGATAAAAAAATAGTTGCCCGGAACGGGATTTGAACCACAGTCTTGCACTTGTAAGATTTGAAAGATGTACGCTGAACCTCTAGACCACTGCTATTTATTGGTATTTTGTAGCATTTTTAACACTAAATAGGCATTACATAATAACAAGAGCGCGCACAAAACTCGTCAAGCGCACAGGCAGACGGCGCGTACCCTACCCCGCCCACACCCTACCCCCCCCTCTACTACCCCCTCCCCCTCTCTACTACCCCCTTCCCACCTGTTTCTCTACTACCCCCCTTAAATATGTTTTCAATAAACTGTTCTACTTGGTTTTCAATGAAAAAAAAAAAAAAAAATACATACTCTCTATACCATATAAAGGTGTCTGACTCGTTAATAAAAACTGATAAAAACAGCTATAGACCTCGCTTAAAGCCTTGCTGTGCTTGTATTTTTGGTCACAGCATCGTCATTCCGATTCGAATCAATAGGGTACATATTATAACAAATAGCCACAACACTGATTTCTTCAATGTGTACTTTATATCGCATCAGCGAAACGTTAAACACGTTTGAAAGTAGGTCGACTTCGATCTGACCTAAGCAATGCATTTTCTATGTACATGGTAGGGTAGTGGGAAATATCTATCTGCGACGACTCTCGCATAAATATGCAACGTGATCGTTGAAAGAAAACCGTTTAACAACACTCACCGGTACGAAGAACTTCCAGGAGTAATCACAGACGCTGTAATCGAGTTCTTTCACAAACCGTTATTTGTTTTTAGTTTCGATTCACCATGTTGAATTAAATTACTGGTTTCCTTGTTACCTTTATACTTACGATATGAAGCTGGGTACAAGGCGACCGGAAATGAGACTGGACCAATCCGGGTGACGTATTTTCAACATGGTGAATCGAAACTAAAAACAAATAACGGTTTGTGAAAGAACTCGATTACAGCGTCTGTGATTACTCCTGGAAGTTCTTCGTACCGGTGAGTGTTGTTAAACGGTTTTCTTTCAACGATCACGTTGCATATTTATGCGAGAGTCGTCGCAGATAGATATTTCCCACTACCCTACCATGTACATAGAAAATGCATTGCTTAGGTCAGATCGAAGTCGACCTACTTTCAAACGTGTTTAACGTTTCGCTGATGCGATATAAAGTACACATTGAAGAAATCAGTGTTGTGGCTATTTGTTATAATATGTACCCTATTGATTCGAATCGGAATGACGATGCTGTGACCAAAAATACAAGCACAGCAAGGCTTTAAGCGAGGTCTATAGCTGTTTTTATCAGTTTTTATTAAAGAGTCAGACACCTTTATATGGTATAGAGAGTATGTATTTTTATTTATTTTTTTTTCCATTGAAAACCAAGTAGAACAGTTTATTGAAAACATATTTAAGGGGGATAGTAGAGAAACAGGTGGGAAGGGGGTAGTAGAGAGGGGGAGGGGGTAGTAGAGGGGGGGGGGGTAGGGTGTGGGCGGGGTAGGGTACGCGCCGTCTGCCTGTGGTCAAGCGCTAATAACAAGTCGATATATTGTTGATTTGAGACGAAGTATTAGTTTCATATTGATAAGATACAGTATTACACCAGGCAATTTTAATTTACACGTGCGACAATATGGACTGCATATTTATTGAACCATCTTTAGTTGCGTTCAAATATGTTAAGTTATTTTGCCTCATAATATATGGTATTTAGTATACTATTTTCTCAAGTAGCGTTGTAGTTCAGTGGATAGCGCACAGGACTTGAAAGCAGAATGTCGTGTGTTCGAGCCCCGAAAGAAGCTAACATTTTTTTTCGGTAAAAATTACTATTACCTGTGTATAGGTACGATGTGCACTGGTCGATGCATATACAGTAAATGATTTCATGTGGTTGTTGTTGTTATTTCTAAGGTTTAAAGACCGTCCGCCAACTATAACGCCAGGAGAACCCTGGCGTTATGGGCACAATAGAGTCTGGTCTGTTCTAGTTGTGTGTGTTGGTTGATCTGGTGCTGCTGTGTTGCCGTGTCGTCGTTTCTCTTGTAGATGTGGAGTGTTGTGTCGCTGCTGCTCTGTGTAGTTGTCGCTGTGGCGGTGAAGTGGTGGTCTGGTGGTCGAGGTGGCCTGCATCCGCTACGGTGGTGAAGCTACATCCGCTAGTGTATTGCCCTACAGCCGCTAGTGGTCGGGGTCCTTGTGTTTGGGGCCACACCCGTCACATATGGCCCCTGCGCTGCTGACATCATCTGGATAGCTGTGTGGATGGTACCCCCTCTTCAGCTGGTTGACTACGGTCGAATGTAGGCCTCGGCGTCGATCCCTAACTATTACTGACTAGTTACTTCTACGTTGTTACATCTACTCTGTGTTGGTGGATCTCGACTCCGGCCCGCGGACTTCTGTCTTCCAGCTTCCAAGCGAGTTCACTGCTATCTGATCAGATGATGGCTGCCTTGACGGGGGCGCAGGGGACTTCTTCTCTATCAGTCAAGTGACACTCAGGCTCCTGAACCGAGACAAACCAGTTCAGAAGTACCAGTGTGTTAGTCACTATACGCGAATATAGTGATTTACCACACCCGCAATGTTGTACAGGGCTGGCAATGCGTACCCCCATACAAACACCATGAGTGTCACCAGTGCCCTCTCCGCGACGTGCACGCTGTGAAGAGCAGGAGAAGAATGATTTCATGTGCTATATTTGCTCGCTTAAATACCCGATTTCGACATGAGCTGGTGAACATGAAGTTACAAATAAAGACACGCCTACAAAGAAGAAATCGATTGATATACGGCGTCTGTAGCTTTAACGTACATGTATTAATGTAATTGCCTATAATATGGCTTAGCACGTTGCTTCGGTCTTCTCCGTACGACGCCGAACAACGTCGATTTCCGTAATGCGGAACTGCTTATGGTTACGGAAATCGACGAGGCAATTCCGATTGCAAACCGAGCTGAACGAAAAAAAAGCGATGACCTTCATTTGTTTATTTATTACACTAGTGTTTTAAGATATATATGTCACGGCTTTATTACATTCACAGACAACTAAATATATGCTTCAAACGTATACGGAACGGGCAGTCAGGCTTTAGAAAACATCACTCATGTCATAGAACACTTACTTAATTGACGGTTGGATTTTGGCGATAGCAATCATGTATGTCATTATAGGCACTCTATTTCTTTATGTAACAAAATGTTCCGCATGAATCACCATAACACTGGATTCGTCTGAATCATATATATATACAGTCGTATATGTACAGAAGTCGAATTATATGGTAAACATTATTCTTTCCGAATGAAAGGTGAGCACGTGTAGTTCAGCTATTTTGTTTTGGTCCTCAGCAATTCTTTTTAATATCTATAGATGTAAACACAAATGTCGGTTTCTTCATTTTGTTGGCGACGACAGAACTATATGGACAACCAACCAATAATTATGTCCTTAGAATAACTAATGACATAAACACCGATCTGATATAGTTTAAACATGTTACAGTAATAGTTGTATGGTGCTCAGTCTTGCACAACCAAAGCGGGGTTAATATCTTCTAAACAATTAACAATGAAACATAATCTTTCAGAAAACAAATCCTGGCGTATATTCTTACATAAAGACATAAATGCGCCGTCTACAGACCTTTTTCTAAACTTACGATTCTGAAATTTCCTTCAAAGTATCAAGTATCAGAAAAAATATAAAAAGATCGGACAAGGAAAGTAGCATTCAGGACAGTCAACCACAAAACACAGAAATAAACACGCAAACAGACAAACAAGAAGGAAAAAGTAATAATAAAAGCAAACGACATACAAACACAAAAGGGTTGACAATAGGGCTACCGCCTTGGACCGGTCAGTGACAAAGTAGGCCACTGGGGGGTTTAAACCGGTTCTAGGGTGCACCAAACCTCACACATCCCATTAAAACAGGACAGTGTAAATAAAGAAATCCCCGCCATGATCTAAACTCTAACCAACAAGGCAGCATCAATAGGCACTATAAGTAAAACACAAACATGCTCGTGTAAATATAATACAAAAAACAATAGCCTAGAAAGTCACAGTACTCAATGACTTGGCAGAAGCCAGAGCAACAAGAGAATAAACCATTAAGGTCACGACAAGAAAGATCTTAGACAAACATCAAACGCCACCGTCCCAATGAGCTTTAGGTAGGCGTCATCATAGGGTCCACAGCCTGCCCGGTCATCGTACAATTAAAGAGGAAAGCAAGCCATTTTAACGTCAAACACAATACATACTACATCACAACTTATTACATTTACGCCAGAAAATCTTCATTATGTTATTAAATACGACTCTGAACAGAGAAATTTATATATTTTTAGGTACAATTTTCCTTTTATTTCACTTGATAATGTGAATGGTAATATATATATTACTCATCTGTGAACTATGACCATAAATCAGTAATGCAATGGACAACTAACCAATAACATTACGTGGTCCCACCTTAATTCCATTAAGCGATGTGACAGTTTATACTAGCAGGATTTTATAACGGATATTTCGACAATAAAACACGTTTATAAAGATATTGTACTGAAAAAATGCAATAACCTGTTTAAAATTTCCTTTTTTTTTAAATTAAAACACATAAAGTAGGTCATATTTTAATATTACATATACTGTTTAAGATAGAAGACGGTAGATGGAATTTTAATGTTATATATACTGTTTAAGATAGAGACGGTAGATCAAATTTTAATATTATATATATACTGTTTAAGATAGAAGTCGGTAGATCGAATTTTAATGTTATATATACTGTTTAAGATAGAAGACGGTAGATGGAATTTTAATGTTATATATACTGTTTAAGATAGAAGACGGTAGATGGAATTTTAATGTTATATATACTGTTTAAGATAGAAGACGGTAGATGGAATTTTAATGTTATATATACTGTTTTAGATAGAAGACGGTAGATCGAATTTTAATGTTATATATACTGTTTAAGATAGAAGACGGTAGATCGAATTTTAATGTTATATATACTGTTTAAGATAGAAGACGGTAGATCGAATTTTAATATTATATATACTGTTTAAGATAGAAGACGGTAGATCGAATTTTAATGTTATATATACTGTTTAAGATAGAAGACGGTAGATCGAATTTTAATATTATATATACTGTTTAAGATAGAAGACGGTAGATCGAATTTTAATATTATATATACTGTTTAAGATAGAAGACGGTAGATCGAATTTTAATATTATATATACTGTTTAAGATAGAAGACGGTAGATCGAATTTTAATGTTATATATACTGTTTAAGATAGAAGACGGTAGATCGAATGTTAGTGTTATATATACTGTTTTATATACAGTACATCAATAAAACATTGTTTTAGGTAAAAAATAGCAATTGCTTTTGCCCTATTAGAGTAATTAACATTCACTTAAATCACATTTGGCAAGCAATTATAAAGAATAACAAAAATAATAAAAACAAACCAAAAAAAAAAAAAATAGCAGGGAGATAATTGATGCTTGAAAGAGTATGAAGCTATGTTCGATCTTAAAATTTTAATAACGGAAGTGAAAATTATGAATTCTTAGTTATTAAAATAATTTTTGTGATTTTATTTTGCATATTTTGGCCAATTTATGGGGACATTTTCCGGAAAATGTAGGTTGCGAGAACAATGATATAAAATATCGCCTTTTTTTACTTTTTCTTTGATAACAAATTGAATAATCTTCAGTTCGCAATGTTCAGGTAAACTATATATGTGACAATCTCTACCCAGAGTACACTTGTTCCTCATTTGACTCTGTCAACGTCAAAGGAAGTAGGGCGAACGGTTAGGTCACGTGATTATTCAAACAAGTTATGACGATGTTTATAATAAATCCTTTTGCGTGATCAGCAAAGATAAAATATAGACCTATATTTAATAATTTCAATTTTTATTTCTATGAGTTTATTTTTTTTTAGTAATTTTCTGCTATCGAGCTTCGGTTTATGCGTTTCGATTGAGGAGACCTAAGTACGTGTTATTTTTGTAATAGTCCCGATTAAAACTAAATTGTTTTCATGCATTATTTCAAATCTTGCAACATCTAATTTGCAGATATTTTGAAAATTATATTTACACAAGAAATAAATGAGTTTCTGGGAAACATATTCCAATTTAACAGGTTTTACCAAAATCTTGTAATTTAGTAGTTAGCAGAGATATATGTGAGTGCAAGGAAATATAACTCTGCGTGGAGATTGACTATAAATATGATAATAACGTGTATAACCGTTTCCGCCCAGAAGGCGAGGTGGTGACTATATTTAGATGTAATCACGAGGCAACATAAATGTCTGAGACACCGGTGCTTTTCAAGACAGTTTTACCTAGAGTTACTACACAGAGGTGTTGCGGCACCCGCGATACTGTCATACTTAAAACTAATGACACACTTAAAAAAAGTGATGAATTGTGGTGAACGAGACGAATTTGACAGGTGCCTAAAGGTTACAGTCAGGTCAAGAGCCTAGTACCTGTTTGTTATGATTACGCATGTCATTGTCGATTTTAACGTGTTTACGGATATTTTGTAATTACGCAACTGTCATCGCCTAATTTAATGTGTTGACCATAACTATATTGTGTCCTATTGGTGTTGACCCGTCATGTACGTAATCATCGTTCGGTCGTGGCTTACACCGTGATTGACAGGCCATTTATTCAAGGTATATTTGTCATTTAAGTGCCCATATCTTTATGATGTCCCATTGGTTAAAAGGCGGAGGGACTATACACCTAAGAACTACAAACACACGCACTTGTGTATTTATCGCGTATTTATTGTCCCACACCTTTCACGAAAAAACAATATACAATTGGAGCCGTTCTTTTATTTGTTCGTCCTTCCGTCTGTCAGTAAACCGTTTGTTTTTGTCCAATAACTTTCATCCTATCAAAGATACCATGGTACAAATATACAGTTGTTCGTTGACGGTGTTTTATATAACACGTACAACAATACAATTTAGAAAAAAATACTAGTGAACCAGTCAAAAATGCCAGGACTGGTATAGAAACCTCTTTTACCTGCGAAGTTACCGTTTGATCTACAATTTTGTGAAATTTGAAAAAAGCAGTCTGATATGTTATCCGAAAATATCGTTTTCTACAGAATTTGCAGATAGTTTAAGATCGAGAATATCCGGTCATTACATTATTTCTTGGACGTGCAGAGTGCATGCATACAAGTAGGTATGTACGGAAGCTCTGGAGGGAATTATTAGTTATGACTTATTAGTCCACCGCCTGTCCGGTCATCGCACAATTAAAGAGGAAAGCATAGTGGCGAACTGTAAATGGGTCCACCACCAAGCATGCAGTGCGTTGCAAAATGATAGGGTCTTAACCTCTTTTGATAAACCTCTTATCAAGTTTAACAAAGATAGTATGAACGTGATCATGGCCAAATAAGTTTGTCAAAAAGCTCTAATATATGTTTGATCGAGATATCTGGAAATTTCATCAGCAGTTTGTTTAGTTTAAAAATAGCCTTCTGTGCTTTACCAGCTAAGGTCATTTGTGTTTCGGTAAAAGATCCAACTTGTGAAAAAACTATGCCAAGGTATATAAAGGTTTGAATATTTCTAGATTCACACCATTAAAAATAAAATTTAATTTCTGGGTAACATTCCCGCATTTCTAAAAATAATTACTTTGGTTTTATTAACATTATCTTTTAGTTTCCATCTCTGACAATAGTCATATAATATAATATCAAGACCCTGTTGAAGACCTTCAGGTGTTTCAGAAACGGGGACAATCATTCTCCTTGCATATATGAAAATTCGTTTCTTAATATGTTATTATATTTGACTCGTGACTTTAAGATTTCTTAAGTGCTCCTGATAACAGTTAACATTTTACCTCTTATACCTAGTTTTATTAGTTTTGACCATAGGATATTTCTTTCTACATAATCAAAAGCTTTGCTAAAATCTATATAATTGCAGTACATTAAAATATTGTTCAAATGAATACATAGAGAATAATGAATGGGTATTTTCATATCACACCCTATATCAGGCCTGAGACGCCATATCAGCCCGAGAGCTTTAGCACGAGGGCTGATATGGGTCGAGAGCCTGATATACACATTTTATATTCTATTTATCATATACTTGAGCTGTGTCGAAATTTCAACTTCAGCTCACTCAGTACGCTGTTTTCCAGGGAGAAAAAAAAAGTTTAGATCTAGTCAATTCTGATATGCTCATGTCTGTCGCGTAAGTGGCACACAACATTCATTTTTGTCCGAAATCTTATTGAAAATGAATTACAATGAATTTGAAATTTTCTAATCAAGGTGAATTGTCATAAATGGTTATTTTATCCACGGATAATGATTCTATAGCCAATAATCTGCCGCGAAAACAGAATGGAAGTAACTATTGAAACGCAGACGGCAAACAATACCCGTCACAAACGTATACAATCGTAACTAATCGGTTATTTCCGTATCACTCCGGTAAACGGATTGAGATGAACATTCGGTTATTTCCGTGATATGACATTTTTTCACCCTATATTTCACGCGTGTGATAAAGCTTTATAGCCGGGCAATGAAATCCTGATTGATATGACTAGCTAGGTCTATGTTGTATCGTATATTCAAAAACAACATATTTGTAGGAAAGTATATGATAAAGTATTATATTTGGGCTCTTTACATGAGAAGCTTCCTTTAACATGTTCCAGTATAATTTTGCAATATTATTTCTGCATGTCAAAGATTTTAGTTTGTTCATTGGTATTTTTTCTACGACATTTTTGCATCAGTGATTTGTATTCAGAACGGCTCCGGGGCCCCGTTTGGTTCCGGGGCAAAGAATAGGGCCAATGCAGATCCCGTTGGAGGGGTTGGCAGAGGGTAGACCCCCCAAATTCATGTTAATTTTATCATTTTTTGTTTATGCTAATTAAAGGCTTTCATCATGACCCCTGCATTGTTTCAGGTGCCATCTCGCTCAATTCACTTGAGCAGTGGCAGAAAAACAATAAATGTGGCTCCAGCGTAAATGGAGTGTCTACAATAGAATTTGCGCAACTCTGCAGTTCTGCAGGTGAGAAGGTTCTAGGCCCATTCTCCGTATTTTATCTCGATGTAAATGAAGGATGAGCCTGGCATGTTCATTCCTGTTAGGCGCCATATAACCTTTTATGTGTTGGTGTGCCTGAAAACCCAATTCAATTCAATTCAATTCAGAACGTGTTTTAACTAATATAGATCTATTTTCATCAGTTTTAGCATTTCTAAATTGATTTAAACAATAACGAAATCTATTTCGTTTTTCAAGACAAGATTCACGATACCACTGAGTTTTAACCGACTGTTTTTTCCCTTTAACTGTTTCATTTGGTATTTTCTTTTTAAACAAAGGATCAGTAACATTGTTCATAATGTCTGAAAATAAGTGTAGATTATTTGCAATATCATCCATGTTGGAATATGAATCAGTATTAATAGTTAAACTATTTAGTTCTGCTATAAAAAAAATATCACTATTTAGAGCATTTACATAATCTTGTTTTCGGTCGCTATTCCAAACATACACTCAAGAGATATGAAAACGCAACACGGGAATTTCCGCTATATATTGTATGTACAATATGCTGCTTTTAATCGAATGGTACATGGCTACGTAAGACATTTCCTTTTGGAAAAAATACTAAAACAACAAATAATACAGCAAATAGTATTCCTTCAAAGTTTCATTATTAACAGAGTACGCGTTTGGCACAACTATATGAGCTAACTTAGGATGCAACATTTTGCAAACTATTTACGTTAAATACAGTACTGGACTAGCTCAGTTTTTCAAAGAGCAATTTCAACATTTATGAAGTTCTTGTTACAAGGTGTAGTGTGATTAAAACGTCTACAACATCACAGTTGTGTCCTTTCTCTAATAATCTGCAACTTTTTTTTACAAAACATCTTGGGATTTCTTTGGAATATTATGTGCAATTAAGTGTGCAGTATATACAATATATAGCGGAAATTCCCGTGTTGCGTTTTCATATTTCTTGAGTGTACATTTTATCTAAAATTACATAATCATAATTTTCATTCTTAGAGTTGTTTTCGGAGCTCATTTTATTTTCAAAAGCATACTAAATTAAACAATGGTCGAACAAGGGGTTAACATCAAAATCCGTAAAATATGGATATAAATACTCAGAAACAACAATATAATCAACAAGCCTACATCTTCTATGACATACAATAGTGTACTTTCCTATTCATGCATCGTTACCTATCCGTCCATTTAAAATTTGTAGACCAAATTTACACAAATCTAAAAACTATATTCCATTTTTATTAACATGGCCAATGTCTTGGGAAAATCTTGGACGAAACCTATCTATTTCATAGTCACCTGGTAAAAATTCAAAAGAGTCATTTGTGTCAAAAGTAACATAATCTGTTCTATCGGAAGTCCGGCTATTAAAATCACCTGCTAACAGTATGTTGCTACGGCTATTGGTTTCATTGTGAGAAAAGCTACAGATTCGATTAAGCTATCAAAAATATTAACGTCAACTATATTGAACCTACTTCTACCCTGAGGCATTACATAACACAGACCTACAAACAGATCGTCTGTTAAAGAAAAAAGTCTACCGTTCAGTCTCAGCCATAGAATATCGTCTTCGCTTTGAAAAAACAAGGTATTGCCATTAATATATAATCATTACGCACCTATATGATGATTCCCCCAGAATCACGTTTGCAGTTATTTAACTCTATGTAAAGCAAAATGTTCAAAAGTTTGAACGTTATAATCATGTAATTCATTTGATCATGTCTCGGTTAACATAGTATCGTAGTTTTCAGAAATCGATTTAATTAAATTCTAAAGAATGTAATTTGTCCATTTTTTTTTAATTAAACACTGTACATTTAATACACAAACTCTAAGGCGCACCTACCCCTGTACCCGCTAACCAGTATCGTTTATCGGGGCACAATTAATGTTGCCGTCTAAAACCGTTGCTTGAGGATTTACATGTCTGTTACTGGTTAACTGAGTAGCTTGTGTGACCCGTGGTTCACTGTGTGCTGATGCCGACGGCGATTGGTCCCGACAACGGGCGCTATTTCTGTCGCGGTATTTCGACCAAGACTTCGACCGAGACTAGTGCGTACCGGTTTCAGGATGAGCGGACGGTGCCCTTATAATACCGTTATGTTCTTTCGCTGCAGGTACAGGCCTGATATCGTTAATGTTCATCCGTGTAAAACCGTTACGATATACGCTGGCCATGGGTGTTTCATCAAACGGGTTTCGAATGCTCTCATTGAAGGATCGGCACTAGATAACGTCGGAACCTCGTTGACTACTAGTACCGGAAACGTCATGAGTCTGGATTGCTTTATGGTCGTGTTCCAAAATTGGTCTCGGACCATATAATTATCACGCATGAGTTTTGCAGGGTAGACTATACGGACTTTTGAATCTGGATATTCTTCCAAGCAGGGTCCCAGTGATCAGTACATGGAAAATGCTTATAATAAATGCAATTCTCATTTTTTTTTGCATCTGTGTGAACAAGATCGATTCAGGACGTTTCGGCACCAAACCATTTCGACACCTAGACGAATCGGCACCTAGACGTTTCGGCATCAAACCATTTCGGCATCTATATTTTTACCCTAGACGTTTCGGCACCCATTTATAGTCGAGTATTATAATGAAGTAAAGAAGTAAAGAAATTAAATATTTTCTATAAGATCACTTGTAATTCATTTAAAATGCAAGGTTGATTGCCTTAACGGCAACTCCGAAGCGCTTTTGAGCCTGAATAGAACTAAAACATTAACATAGATATGGCCCATATGATAATCACTTGTACAATTTAAGTAAATATGACTTTTATATTATATTGTAGCATGGTCACTGAAATCCCCTTTGTTATAGCGCAGGTGTAAATCGTTTATTTGAAAATACTTGAATATGTTCCCTTTAACATGTATAATAATGTATACATAAGACCAAATAAAAACTTATCTGTATTCATACAGTATCTTTTAATTCTTCACTTTACCTTTCTGTCATCTCCATATCGACGACTACAGGTATGTGACTTGAACAAAACCTCCACAAACTAACCCATTATTAAAATTCGTCTACATATAACGCATGCGTTATACTTTTCGTGTTTAAATATACGACTATAATATATAAATTAGGAAAAAGTGACTGAAATAAACAGTTGTCAACTTGTCATATTCAATTCGATGTTAATATATTGAAAGAAATAAGTTTAGCACGGTCTGTTGCATATCTAGCTTAAAGAAACTGAATGTTTATTTTATAATGTGAAGCATTTGATAACTTTGGCATGTCAGAAGGTGTTCTTGTTTTTCACTTATTATGAGTATCAGAGTTATCTCCCATTTATATAAATAACATTTTTCACATTAAAAATAAGAATATTATCAAGAACAGAGTTAAACTTTATTAAATAACTATTCTGGGTTTCGATTGATCAAAAGCGCAAAAACAATTGAAGGATCGGCACTAGATAGATTGTCATTATATAGAAATTGCGAACCAAAGTTTGGAATATTAAAATTATCTCCCTTTATATTGAAATAAGAACGAAATTATAATTTCTGTAAAGCAGATAAATTAAAACATGTTGCTACCGTTTCGCAGATATCTTTTAACAATAATGTCCTGCAAATACTTGCTAATTATGTTAATTATATTGTAAAAGGCGGCTGAAGCACATAGCCTTGAATCTGCTCAATGGGATTTACCATGTTATTGATGTGCTAAACTTATTTCTTTCAGTATATGTCATTCCTAAGCTATAAACCCTCAGCAGAATATATGTTATTTATAACGCATCAGAGCTTTTGCTCATCAGAGCTTTTGCTCCTTTGTATATTTGATACAATTCGCACAATTATTAGTGTATAACGAAGCTAAGGACATTAACTTGTATGAAGAGAAAACACACATTCAAATGGAAGCTATTTTAAGTAAAAAAGACAACTAGTTAATAACAAGTCACAAACGATACAAGAATGTATCACACATTTAATGGAAAACATGATAAAAGTAACGAACACGAATTACAAAAACAGCCAAATGTTCACCTCGATTCACCGCTAATATTTAAAATGATAAATAATTTCCTTTAAAATATTTCCTTGTTGATATTTCCTTGTTGATTAATATTATCATTAAGGCCCACTGGATATGGTGTCTGCAAGTTTTTTTTGTCCAATATGTCTAGCATATAATTGGTACAAGTATTTTTTTAACATGTTAGGATTACCTGCATTATATTTATGTTGACGAAATCAAATGTTTAAAGATGAATGGCGACCCTTTTTTGTAGTATTATCAATTAACAAATTTAACACTTAAACTTTCTTGATAGTTCCGGAGAGAAACATATATTTATTCCGCTACTAAGTTGTATGTAAAAATAAGTGTTATTTGCATAACGTAGATACTATTTTTACCACTGCGTGACTGCACGGGGAAATGAGGTAAATCTGAATTGTATAGCTGCACAACTATTGTCAGATAATTGATAAATACATTTACCTGTGGATTAATTTACCTGATCAAAGTTTTCTACGTCATCAAATAAAATCTTATTCACGCTTTTCACATATATTGCAATGTGTGAATTGTATATATCTATTGTTGTGTATTGATTTCGATTTAAATAGACATAAACATGTTCAAGAAACAAAACATGGCCGGAGAACTTTAATGATCGATCTTTTGTACATCATAGTCTATACCACAACGTGGTGCATTTCAAGTAAAACAATAAAAGACGTGCCAATCAACATTTGAAGCTAGACATATCTTAAATATTCTACTATTAACAGTTGATTTAATGGTGGACTTGTAAGATATATAATTGCAACAACTGCATCTCTTATTCAAAACAATTTTGCCAGAAGAAAACAACAACAGGTTCGGCCTTTGACAATATTAAACAGTTTTTTTACTAAAAACAGTTTAGCCAACACTATGTAGACTTGCCGAGAAGTTAATTACACGTTTCTATCAGATAATATATTCGTCAGGTATGGAACTACTATTTATGTTTGTACAAATTATTGGTATACCTATGGGAACTAACTGTGCACCTCTTGTCGTAGATTTGCTTTTGTACTGCTATGAACTAGATTTCATATTGAATTTTTCACCAAATAATCAAGTAGATGTCATCGAAGCTTTTAATTACATATTTCAATATCCGGCTGATTTTTTGGACATTGACAAAACTTCCTTTTTTACTATTGTAAATAATATTTACCCGAAAGAGCTTCAATTTAACAAACCTAATATTTATGATACTGTAGCTTCTTTTCTCGTTTTGCATCCCTCAATTGAAAATGGAGAAATAAGAAGAAAATGGATTGCAAGAGAGATGATTGTAATTTTGATATCGTAAATTATCCCTGCTTAGACGGAGATGTTCCCAGAGCAACATCTTATGGGGTAAATGCTTCTCCTCCTATTTGCTGTTTAGTGCTTGTAGTCGTGTTGTGGTCTTTCATATTCGTAACCTTTGTATAACTAAAACGCTACTCCTTCATGGCTACCGTTACAATAAACTTCGAAAAACGTTGCAAAATGTTACTATCGTAACCCTGATCTGCTTTTAAAATATAAAAGCAATTTAAGAACTCTTCCGCAACAAGGGCTATCACGAAAAGTAGATATATACATCGAACATGAAATAAAGCATTCAAGACCGCAGGCATCCCAAAACACGCAACCTGACTTCTGTGGTGACGTGATTTGCAAACTTCATCAGATGCTCACATTCCTACAGTCAATCTTTATTAGACTTGTTACAGTGTTTATCAAAAGAGTTCATGTCACTATGATTTTGAAGTGCACTGCATATTTAGTGGTTTGCCCATTAATAGTCTACCACTATGTGGAGTTCGTGGTCCAGTGGTAGAGCGCCGAACTCCTGATCGAGAGGTCGTGGGTTCGATCCTCCATCGCGGTCATGTTATTTATCCTTTAGCAAGATAATTAATCCACATTGCTTAGTACTGGTCCTACCCAGGAAGCCATCGAGAGTGATTAATCTAAGTTGCAAGAACTTGTTTCGCAATCGATGTAAAATAAATATGTTTAAACATAAACACCACTATGCTTTCCTCTTTGATTGTGCGATGAACAGAGTGTGGGCCGTATGATGATGTCCTGGATCCTGAAAGAACAGTAACGTTTGATGTGTGTCATTGTCGTGCCCTCCATGGTTTGTTCTTTTGTTGCTCTGGCTTCGGCCAAGCCGTTGAGTATATGGGTGTGGTTTGCTTTTTTTTATATTCATATATACATGATCTTAGATGCCAGTTGATGGTACAAAATTCGTTAGAGGATGTAGCCTATCTGGGATTTCTTTATTTACAGTCTCCCATCTTTTGAAAAATAACAAGAAGGTAAACATGAGGTTTGGTGCCCCCTATAATTGGGTTTAATCCCCAGCAACTGACCGATCTAAGTTGGTAGCCTCATTTTCCACACCTTTATGCTTGTGATGTCTAATACATTACCTAATATGTATCCCTGTTGTTTCTTTCAAAATATGTCTTGGTTGACTGTGGTTCTTGAATCTAACTTTTCTTGTTTGATTATATGTACCCTATTGTACCACTGTTGTCCTTTATGAGTGAAGAACTAAATAAAATGATATTTTGCAAGGTATGCGACTGCATTTTATAGACAAATTGTTGGTATACCAATGGATAGGAACTGTGCACCTTGTCTCAGATTTTCTTTTTATATCTATGGAAGTGTTTTCACTAAATACCCAGCCAGATGCCATCGAAGCCTTTAATAACACCGCAGGGTTTGCGGAGAATATTGGAATACTGGCTACCTTTTCTGTTATACTATATTCAATAATATCTCTTTTCTCGAAAACTCTGATATTTCTGATATTATCTGATAGGGCGTATATTTTCACTCCGTAAACATATTGAAATAATCGTGAATTTCGTCATGCTGTGGCTACTTTATGCTTTTGAACGAACAACTGTAGTGTCAAAGTAACGTTACGTTGTAGTGTCAAAGTAAAGTTACGCTATAGGTTGCGTACAGCTAAATATAGCCTGGCTGAAGCCCCGCCTTTTGTTGTGTACGATTCAGTACAGAAGTGAAAGTTCACAGAGTTCACAGAGGTCAGCAGATATAACTTTGAAATATTCAATATGCATTTTCAGGAAGGATAAACTATAGGTAAAATAATCCCCATCAGCTAGGATCATTAAATTAAATAAAAAAATATTTTTTAATGTTTTTGAAAATTTAACATCCATTGAAATTGCATGTCAATATTCAGTGCGGATTCAATAGTGTTTGTAAACACAGACATGTGCAGAGAGTTTGAGCAGAAAAATTTGTCTTTTTCACACTTTCAAAGGCTTTGTGATGGAAATATCTATGAAATAAGGTAATTTAAAGAAAATCTGGTGTATAATTCTTGAGATATTAGCTGACAGGTGCAACAGGAGGTCTATGGGAAAGTATTTAGTTTTCTGCAACCTATAGGCTAGATTCTGCATATGGTAAAAGTGAAAGTAGACATACTTTTTTTCTAACACAATGATTTGAAAGTGTGAGAAATGTTAAATTATGGTGTATTTTGACTTATCTTATAACTCTTTTCATGTTTTTTAAATATTTCCAAGTTTTATGATGCAAAATAGTTATTTTAAATTATTTTATTAAAGGTTGTGGACACAAAATTAGCCATACCTGACACCTGGTATACAAAATTGGCCTGTTATGCACATGTTTGACACAGTTAAAGATATATCTAGTAAGTTTTATTCATTTCTGAGGGCTTTGCATACGTTGTTTGGCAAAAATGTCAGTAAGCGACAATCTACATCTTTCCGAAAAGATGTCGAAAAGCCGCTTATGTCTGTTTTGAAAAAGATTTTGAGGTAAACGCTGACTTTGAGTTCATCGCTTCTATACGGTTAGTGTCGATATGCAAATATTTTATGCGGTTTAATACATTTTACAAATTAAATTATTTAGTTAGCCAAAAATATGACCTTTTCTATGCTTTTTAAAAGTTTTTATTTACCCCACCCCCTTCATTTTAATGAATTTTCATGGATCTGTACTTTAAACAGTGCTTATTGGTTGCATGGTTGCATGAAAATGACCTGTAAATATGCTACAAACAATATCTAATAAAACAAATACAATAAATAGTACAGTAACAGTCAATCTTTTGTAATGAGCATATTGTAAAACATGGCATGGCCCTAAAAATGGAGTTGGGGAGGATAGTCTCAGAATTATTTTTTGTCATTTTTAAACTGAAAAGTTACATTTTCTTGATGGTTTCACATATAGAAACTGCTGAATAATGTTAATTAATTCATTTGAAGGCAGATTTTGAATATATACAAAAACTGTGGCATTTTTATGGTAAAATCTGCTATTTTGACCCCTGAAAATCACAAATATCATTTTTGAGTAGATATTATTTTCAAGATAGCTTCAACTGGTTAAACATCACATGTTGTTGATGAAATCAATTTTAAATCACTTTATTTGAAGCAAAAGATTGGAACGGTTGTCGATATATGGCATTTTGAAGATTCTGGAATTACGCGTAAAAACTGAAGGAATTTTGCCTTAGCCGAAGCTATTTTAAGCCCTCATATTTTGTCGAAAAGGATTTTTTTCTAAAAAAGAATGGTTTAATTGTTCTCAGATTAAATGTATCAAAACATTTAGCCAGAAAAAATACCTTCTGTCAGGTCTGAATGTCTCTCTATAGGCTAGATTCTGCATATGGTAAAAGTGAAAGTAGACATACTTTTTTTCTAACACAATGATTTGAAAGTGTGAGAAATGTTAAATTATGGTGTATTTTGACTTATCTTATAACTCTTTTCATGTTTTTTAAATATTTCCAAGTTTTATGATGCAAAATAGTTATTTTAAATTATTTTATTAAAGGTTGTGGACACAAAATTAGCCATACCTGACACCTGGTATACAAAATTGGCCTGTTATGCACATGTTTGACACAGTTAAAGATATATCTAGTAAGTTTTTTTCATTTCTGAGGGCTTTGCATACGTTGTTTGGCAAAAATGTCAGTAAGCGACAATCTACATCTTTCCGAAAAGATGTCGAAAAGCCGCTTATGTCTGTTTTGAAAAAGATTTTGAGGTAAACGCTGACTTTGAGTTCATCGCTTCTATACGGTTAGTGTCGATATGCAAATATTTTATGCGGTTTAATACATTTTACAAATTAAATTATTTAGTTAGCCAAAAATATGACCTTTTCTATGCTTTTTAAAAGTTTTTATTTACCCCACCCCCTTCATTTTAATGAATTTTCATGGATCTGTACTTTAAACAGTGCTTATTGGTTGCATGGTTGCATGAAAATGACCTCTAAATATGCTACAAACAATATCTAATAAAACAAATACAATAAATAGTACAGTAACAGTCAATCTTTTGTAATGAGCATATTGTAAAACATGGCATGGCCCTAAAAATGGAGTTGGGGAGGATAGTCTCAGAATTATTTTTTGTCATTTTTAAACTGAAAAGTTACATTTTCTTGATGGTTTCACATATAGAAACTGCTGAATAATGTTAATTAATTCATTTGAAGGCAGATTTTGAATATATACAAAAACTGTGGCATTTTTATGGTAAAATCTGCTATTTTGACCCCTGAAAATCACAAATATCATTTTTGAGTAGATATTATTTTCAAGATAGCTTCAACTGGTTAAACATCACATGTTGTTGATGAAATCAATTTTAAATCACTTTATTTGAAGCAAAAGATTGGAACGGTTGTCGATATATGGCATTTTGAAGATTCTGGAATTACGCGTAAAAACTGAAGGAATTTTGCCTTAGCCGAAGCTATTTTAAGCCCTCATATTTTGTCGAAAAGGATTTTTTTCTAAAAAAGAATGGTTTAATTGTTCTCAGATTAAATGTATCAAAACATTTAGCCAGAAAAAATACCTTCTGTCAGGTCTGAATGTCTCTCTATAGGTTGCGTACAGCTAAATATAGCCTGGCTGAAGCCCCGCCTTTTGTTGTGTACGATTCAGTACAGAAGTGAAAGTTCACAGAGTTCACAGAGGTCAGCAGATATAACTTTGAAATATTCAATATGCATTTTCAGGAAGGATAAACTATAGGTAAAATAATCCCCATCAGCTAGGATCATTAAATTAAATAAAAAAATATTTTTTAATGTTTTTGAAAATTTAACATCCATTGAAATTGCATGTCAATATTCAGTGCGGATTCAATAGTGTTTGTAAACACAGACATGTGCAGAGAGTTTGAGCAGAAAAATTTGTCTTTTTCACACTTTCAAAGGCTTTGTGATGGAAATATCTATGAAATAAGGTAATTTAAAGAAAATCTGGTGTATAATTCTTGAGATATTAGCTGACAGGTGCAACAGGAGGTCTATGGGAAAGTATTTAGTTTTCTGCATCCTGTAGTGTCAAAGTAACGTTACGCTGTAGTGTCAAAGTAACGTTACGCTGTAGTGTCAAAGTAACGTTACGCTGTAGTGTCAAAGTAACGTTACGCTGTAGTGTCAAAGTAACGTTACGCTGTAGTGTCAAAGTAACGTTACGTTTAGGTTTTTAAGGTAACAAGTACGTCGCATTGCCTACTGACTGTTCCAAGAAATATAAAAAGATCGGACAGGGAAAGTAGCATTCAAGGAGGACAGTCGACCACAAAACACAGAAACAAACACGCAAACAGACCATACAAGAAGGCAAAAGTAATAATAAATGCAAACGACATCACAAACACAAAAGGGTTGACAATAGTCTGTAACCCTGTTTTCACCACTCTTGAAGTTATCTGAATATGCAGTGTTATCAACGGGAATAGAGAGTGGAGTTATTTTCAAGCCAAATCCAAATTGAAACGATAATAATGTGCTTCAGTTTCACATAAAATGTGCACATTCAACTTTCGGTTGAATCATATTTTACGAAAATTATTGCTCTAACAATTTAAAGACGCGAATGTCATTTGTTGTTGAATGTTGATTCATACATATTAATTCATATGGGGTACATATTTAGTGCTAAAATATGTACAGATAATTCAATACAGGGTACTTCGATCACAAAACAATAATTAGAGCCTAAACACATCATATGAAATAAAATTAATGATTTAAAAAACACAACAACAACAAAACAAACAAAAAATAACGGAGATGTCGATGGTTAAAGACCAAACTATTTCATTACCGGACTAAGCCTAGTCTAGTGCATATGTACACTGGAAATAAAACAACTGGTTTTATTTGCATGTGTATTAACAACCATAGTTCTATTAAATCGCCTCCTGTCCTTTTAAGAAGTTGTAACTAGTATGTATACGAAATCACAGTGCCCAAACGAAATGCCACCGTAGGTGTGCCCTGCGTCACAAATATACATAATTAAATGTACAATAAAAAGGACAATACAAAAGTAGTGATTACAGAGTTACCACTTTGGAACGGTCAGTAGGCAATACGTTTAGATTAAATCGATTGTATATGTAAACAACATCGCTATTGTCTTCAGCGCTTAAAATGACAAGACTGTGTAAATGAAAGTACATCCCAACAAAAGGAAAGCTCTAAAAATAAAGTCCATATTAAACGATACACGTATATGTTATCGTAAAACTATATAAAACATATAATTAGAAACACCTCAGGATGTTTCCAGAATTGTACTGAACAGCCATAGAAGTTGCAGTCAAAGAGATATCCAATCTAGGGTACGACCAGAAAACTTGAGGGACGAAAGTTTATGCATCAACCTCCCCTTTCGTGGTTTCAGAAGGTGCAATCACAAGGTTGTCCGGTCATCGCACAAGTGAAAGATGAAACACAGTGATAGACTGCAAAGGAGTCAATCGGCAACCAAGAAGTGCGTTATAATACTAAAGGGTCGTATCTTTTTCTGAAAAAAATCTTGATTCATTTTTTAAAGTGGTCAGGAATTCCCCGTCAGACCACTTTAAACTCGTTATTTTGTGGAATTTATCATTTTATTTCCTGGATCATCCATCTTCAGGCCATCGCACACATGAGTCATTCGTCGTTGTTACAGTTACTTTTGATTAGTAGGTTTACTTTATTGTAGCGCAAGATAATTGTCATCACTGACGCAGTTTTCTTGACTGCAAGGTATAGGTGACCGAATAAACTATGATACATAAACTGCGTCCATGAATACACAGCATGACAAACAGTTTACAAATACAGAAGTCAATGCCAACTTTCAAGTACATCCTATATGAAAATATATATTGTTGAAGATAACATGCTGAACACATAAACATTCCAGTTACGCACATACGGTATCAAAGTAGGCAGAAAATCGAGCAGAAATGAACGAAGCATTTACAGAAAACACTCAATGAAAACAAACAATTACAAGAATAAATACAATATGCGACATCACTACATAAACAGGTTGACAACAGGGATATCCGTTTGGAAAGACCAATGAGACACAAGACGCTAGTGGTCTAAACCAGGCTCAGTTTTACCCTATTATCATCTCAATTAAACGGGACAGTGTAGATATAGAGATAGAGAATATTATGTCAGTGCCTTTTATTATCAAGTTTATTAGGCGAGGCTTAAAAAACGAAGAATTGCGAGGCTCCGCGAGGCTCTGCCGAGTCATTGTTCGTTTTCGTGCCGAGCCTAATAAACTTGATAGTAAAAGGCACTGACATAATATTCTATTTATCATGTAAATTATCCATATTTTCTTGTATGAATTACTATCATTATCTATTTCGGTGAATGTTAAGCTTATCGCGTTCGCCACCTTATTATTGTTTTTTGTTTGTTTTATGACGTCAGATAACGTTACGTACATGACATCAGATAACTTTACGTACAATAAACGCCGAGGGATTCCGCATTGATCTGCTTTATTGGTCAGTGCCTAATAAAGCAAAATTTATTAGGTCACCGCTTTATTAGGCTGAAAAGTGCATATCTGCATGATAAACGAAATAACCTCTAGGTTATTACTATGTTATTACTATGCAATATAAGAATAACACAAAGATGAGCATGTGTATATGAATATAACAATGCATAGAAAGCCACAATGCAAGTACTCAATGACTTTGCAGAAGCCAAGGCAGCAAAAGAATGAGCCATATAGGACACGACAAGACGAAGACAAAAGGTAAACGTTACCATCTCTTTCATGTTTCAGGTAAACATCGTCATAGGGTCCACAATAGTAGGGGTGATGGTATCATCAAAGAGGAAGGGACATGTAAATGGGGAACCACTAACTATGCAATACGTTGCAAAATGATACTGTCATAAACTCTTTTCATAAACTTTCAGACACGTTTGATAAATTTTTATGAAAGCAATCATTCTCAAGGATTTTACATTCATTACAGACAGATACATGAATCAACTCAACATTGTTAAAGCATTTTTACTTACGACACTTACACAAGAAGTTTGTGAGACACTTATAATCCTATCAGAAGGTAAGGAATTACTGCATTTAGACAGTAATTGTTACTATCCCAATGGGTACATGGGTACGAACTGTGCACGTCTTGTCGCAGATTGGAGGCGATATCTTTATTTACACTATCCTGTTTATTGGGTTAACAGTAGGGTAAGTTTGAGGTTTGGTGCACCCTAGAACCAGGTTTAAACCCCACGCCTTTTTTGTCAATGACCGTTCCAAGGCGGTAGCCCTATTGTCAACACGTGTGTGTTTGTGATGGCTTATCTTGCCTTTTATTCATCTTTATATACCGAGGGGAAAAAGTTTAGCAAGTTGTTTAGATGAAATAATACTGTATACAAGATAAACTGACAATTTGGGACTTTACGGGCTTGACACATACGTTTATGTATTCGTTACTTTATTAAGATGTTCAACTGTTATTGATGTGTGTTTAATAAAATATTGTGTCTATGGCAGTAGTTTCTTGATTTTACAATCAAATATGTATTATTTCCAGGGTGCAACAAAAGATTGCTTAACTGTTTCCCCTCAGTATATATAGCTGTTATTTCTTTCTTTCTTTGTGTGTTTTTGGCTGACTGTCGTCATTGAATGCTACTTTTCCTGTTCGATTTGTATATATATCTACTTTTGCTATGAAAGTGATTTTATGTTGAAAGAGTATGAAATCAATAATGTGTAAATCGCGGAACACGATACTTATACTTACGTGTTCCGAGTATTAACTTTCATACCCCATCCAACCCCTTCTCCAAGAAGGGAAAACGGGGTGGGCTGGGGTATGAAACAAAACCTTAATTTCGGCTTAAAATGTTTGCATATTGTAAAATTAAAACATTTAATAGGCAATTTTAAACAGGTTATCGCAATTTTCCAGCAAACATGTTATCGAAATATCCGTTATAAAATCTCGCTAATATAAGCTTTCCCATCGCGGTTTGACTGAGAATGTTCATAAACGGTACATAAAAGAGTTGAGCATACCTCGATATTTAAAATGTCAATAGTACGAAATGGTGAGCCATCCCGAAGATGGTATGCATATGACAGTGAACATGAAACCTTCAATGTGGTATTTTCAAACCATTCCTAGGCCAGCGACGTATGGTCCCAGATTCTAACAAACTGCTTTGCCTTAAACGAGAAAATAATGGGCGAAATAAACACATTGGAATTTAGTTGGGAGCAGAGTTAATGAAGCCTACCAATGCGTGGCACAAGTAGCAGTCAAAATACTAAATTAAAAAAACGACAACATATCCTAAGGGTGATAAAGCAAAAGTGAAAGCCTTTAACGAAACCACCGAAATTGAAGTATGAATGCAAAGTATTGGAGAATGTACCACCAATATCTGTATATACAGATCTAAACAATCGGAGTCGTTCACCACAGATACTCGGGAAAATGTCATCGAAGACTCTTAGTCTCTTGCCTGCACCACAACAAACATCTCCAAACTTTTAACTTATTGTCTTACTGCCGTTAAAGATCACGTTAAACTATATTGTGTTAAAACTTACGAAAACTCTGGGATTATTTTGGTCTATAAAAAATTCAGGAGACGTTCTTGATAAAATTTTCAATAAAGGTCAAGTTTCATCACTTAGTACTTATGATTTCTCTACACTATATACAACCTTACCACAGCATCTTATTAAAGACAAGCTAATTTCTCTTATTCAAAAAACATTCGCTAGAGAAAATACTACATTTTTGGCATGTAATAATATTAAAGCGTTTTTTACTAACGGCAGTTTAGACAATTATACTATGTGGACTTGCTATAAAGTTTGTGAAGCACTATTCTTCCTATTAGATAATATTTTCTTCAGGTATGGTTCCACCGTTTATAGACAAATTGTTGGTATCCCTATGGGTACGAACTGTGCACCACTTGTCGCAGATTTGTTTTTATTTTGCTATGAAAGGGATTTCATGTTGAGTCTTTCACCTGCAGATACCCAGGCAGATGTTATTGAAGCTTTTAATGACACCTCTCGGTATCTGGATGACATACTGAACATTGACAACCTTTTCTTTCCAACTATGGTTGATAATATTTATCCTAAAGAACTTCAGCTTAATAAAGCTAATATATCTGATAATAACGCTTCTTTTCTTGATTTAGATCTCTCGATTGAAAATGGTCAAATAATTAGCAAAATCTATGACAAGAGAGATGATTTTAATTTTGACATTGTTAATTACCCCCACTTGGATGGGGATGTTCTCCGAGCAACTTCTTATGGGGTCTATGTGTCTCAACTTATTCGTTATTCAAGAGCTTGTACTCGAGTTGAGGACTTCAATATTCGTAATCTTTGTATAACTAAAAAGCTTCTCAATCAGGGTTACCGTTACCATAAACTTCGTAAAACCTTTGCAAAATTTTATTATCGTAACCCTGATCTGCTTTCCAAATATAAAAGTAATTTAAGGACTCTTCTACGACAAGGAATATCACAACCTGACTTCTATGGTGATGTGATTTATAAACTTCGTAAGGTTCTTGGTCATGATCACTTTTATACTATCTTTGTTAAACTTGTTAAAAAGTTTATCAAAAGAGGTTATGACCCTATCATTTTGCAACGTACTGCATGCTTGGTGGTGGACCCTTTTTACAGTTCGTCACTATGCTTTCCTCTTTAATTGTACGATGACCGGACAGGCTGTGGACCCTATGATGACGCTTACCTAAAGCCCATTGGGACGGTGGCGTTTGATGTTTGTCTATGATCTTTCCTGTCGTGCCCTTAATGGTTTATTCTCTTGTTGCTCTGGCTTCTGCCAAGTCATTGAGTACCTTCATTGTGGCTTGCTAGGCTATTGTTTTTTTGTATTATATTTACACGAGCATATTTGTGTTTTACTTATATTGCCTATTGATGCTGCCTTGTTGGTTAGAGATTAGATCATGGCGGGGATTTCTTTATTTACACTGTCCTGTTTTAATGGGATGACAGTAGGGTAAGTGTGAGGTTTGGTGTACCCTAGAACCGGTTTAAACCCCCAGTGGCCTTTGTTGACACTGACCGTTCCAAGGCGGTAGCCCTATTGTCAACCCTTTTGTGTTTGTGATGTCGTTTGCATTTTTTATTACTTTTGCCTTCTCGTTTGTCTGTTTGCGTGTTTGTTTTTGTGTTTTGTGGTTGACTGTCGTCCTTGAATGCTGCTTTCCCTGTCCGATAGTTTTATCTGTCTTATAACACTCTTGGTATCTGTATGATATACTTAACATAGACAACTATTTATTTTCTACTATGATTGATAATATATATCTTAAAGAACTTCAACTCACCAAATCTAATATTTCTGACTCAGTGATATTATGTATGTTTATGAGTTGAACTAAGTTCAGTCAAACACAAAGGATCTTTATATATGTGCTCTTTGATGTAGAAGTTAGTAAAATGGTTGCACTACGATCTGACGTCTTGCAGAACTTTTGGAAACGGTTTTAATGAATTCAATAAAGATTTAGCACGTGAGATTACATGTATAACATAAGTCGCAAATCGACTTATTAATCATATGTTATTTAATAGTTATTCCACTAGTGGTTTACAGAAAATATATCACTCCCAGGCCGTAAGTTATGTGATAAAAATACATACTGACGTCTACATTGAAGCATTTGTAAACGTGCATAGGAAATAAAATATACGAAGTACACATATGACGGTGATCATGGAGTTTTGAAAATGTAAATAACAGTTATCAAAGTCACAATTCTAGAAGTATGTATGGTTTCAGACCAGTCAGGAAGCACTTTCGGGTCGTAGGATGCTAAAATAGTTCCATGAAAAAATCCAAAGTTTTTAGTTTGCATGTGTTTTTCCCCAATTTTTTTTTTTCATTGTTAAATCTAACCAGATGTTGAAGTAATATGTCTGTTATCATGAAAAGTAAGTATAAGGACTATTTCTTTGGAGAGTAGGGGTGCATAGGGTAGGTGGAGATGTGGTTTTGACATATGTTTATTTCAAAATACGCATAGTGTGAATGAATGACGCGAAATGTTGAAAAACTGAATAGATGTTTTATTCCAGATATGGGACCGTTTGCGAGCCAGTTGTGTGTAATTCACAGAATTAAAGTATATTTAAGCGAACGAATGTTGTGGAACTTGTGACTGATCTCCAAAATTAGCTATTTTGTTTTCGTGGTCCGAGTATTAACTTTCATACCCCATCCAACCCCTTCTACAAGAAGGGTAAACGGGGTTGGCTGGGGTATGAAAAAAAAACTTAAGTTCTGCTTAAAAAGTTTGAATATTGTAAAAATTAAAACATTTAATTGGTAATTTTAAACAGGTTATCGCATTTTTTCAATAAAAATTGTTTTTAAACTTGTTTTATTGTCGAAATATCCGTTATAAAATCCTGCTAATATAAGTATCCCATCGCTAAACGGAATTCACCGTGTGTCTATCAATGTTACACTCTAGGTTGAACTTGACTTCAAATCGGACTAGTCTAATACTGATAAATATCAGGTAAGTATACAACATATACTGAAAACAGGATCGGTCTCGGAAGCAACACACACAAACAAGAGATACCACGATAAAACATGGCATACCTTTCGAAGTATGTATATAGTATAAGATAGCTAGCGAAGGACATTTCTCGATTATCTTTTTAAAACAAGACTTAAATGCAGTTGTATTCGTTCAAACACTTGACACTTATCTCATCTCCGAGTCGTGTATAATCGTGTTATCGCACGCCTGCATAACCGGAAACACTCCTCCTTAAAATCTCTTTTTTTCATTATATTATCTTTAGATATTTACATTAATTTTTAATTAATACTTCATTTCTTCATCTTTCATTAGTTTTTGCGCACACTATGACCTGTTTATGTGTCGACGTGTCGTAAAACACCATTCAGTCATTCATTCCTTAAAATATCTGTATTGCCAAAGCAATGCAGGCGGTTTGATTCCCGGGCTAGTACAAATTATCTACCCCACCAACCACCGCAAATGCAATAGGCTAGAAACAGATCCTTAAAGGCAAACTCTCTAGTAAACTATCAGTGAAGATGTTATGAGCAGAAAGAAAACTTTATGCTTTTTAAAAACCTCAACAAAAATTAACAATGGGTACCGATAATGGGCAATTTTAATGTGTTATCATTTATGTCCCGACTGTCAATATCTATAACTGGATATCAAGGAAAAGGTTATAAGTCCAACAGGAAGAGTAGCATTCATAGAATTCAGTCATTCCAACAAAACAAGTATTGCAACACAACCGTGATTCAAAAAGTACAACTTAAACACATTCAGTAAAAAAAGGACATCACAAACATATAAGGTTGACAACAGGGTTACAGCCTTGAACGGTCAGTGTCAAAAGGGACCACCGCAAAAGGGACCACAGGGGAGTTTAAACCGGTTCAAGGGTGCACCAAACATCACTCTTACCCTGTCATCATCCCTGAACAACAGGACAGTGTAAATAAAAATAATCCCCGCCGAGTTAACCCCTTACATTTGAGAAAGCATAGATAGATGTAATAAGAAAAAAACACAGACATGTTTATGTATATAATATATCAAAAAATAAGTTCAACATAAGAAGCTAATCTCATATGTACTCGATGACTTGTGTGAAGTCAGAGCATCAAGGGGAAAACCGTTGACATGACAAAACGGAGTGAATGACATTCATCAAACGGTTTCCGCCTTAAAGGATTTAGAAACACATTGTCATATAGTACACCACCCGTCCGGTCGTTACACAAAGAGGAAAGCATAATTGCAAAGTGTAGAACGGTCTACAACTCAGCATGTAGTGCGCCGCGGAATACATTGTTTATAAATGTTCTAATAATTTAAATAAATAATTAACCCGAAATTAGAAAGATGCCCGAGATAATGAGATTCTACATTTTATATCCGGAAACTAACAACCTGTCAAGTACACATTATGTAAGACATAAATAGGTAAAAAGAGGGAAGCTGAGCTGAGACGTTGCTGACAAATGTGAAATGTAATTATCCTGTCACCCCATGTCAGCTTGCTTTGTTAGTACTAAAATATTTATTAGACACACGCAAAGCGACACAGTTGTTGCATTAATTATGTTTTTTTTAACAATTAACTAGGTATTTTGATAACGCATGACGGCAAACAAAAAGAATCATAAATTAGTGTCTTTGCAAAACATGCTTTAATTATATCACCATTGATGGTTAGTGTAATCACATGGTGTTTTTTTTCTGAAATTGATAGTTGTTATGTTAATTTTTTGTACTGTATTCAGATTTAAGGTGTCAGCAAGTTTTATGTCTCGAGACATATCATGCCTAAATATTTTATTTTATAAAGTCTTTAGCCAGAGCCTTTTCATGACTCTCCACGAATGTAATGCAAATGGGGAGGTTTCCCGAGCTATTTCTTATGGTTTTTTTAGAGCTTGTAGTCGCGATGAAGACGTTAATATTAGTAATATTTGTGTAACTAAGAGGTTACTTCAGCAGGGCTACCGTTACCATAAAAGTCAAAAAAGCCGTTTCAAAATGTTATTATCGTTACCCTGATCTACTTTTAAAATACAAAAGTAATTTAGGAACTCTTCTGCGACAAGCACTATCACAATATGACATGCATGGTGATGTGATGTACAAACTTCGTAAGATCCTTGGTCATAATCACTTTAATAAATAGTTATTAAACTTGACCCTATCATTTTACAACGCAATACATGTTTAGTGGTTGACCCATTTTCAGTTCGCTGCTATGCTCTTTCTTTTGATTGTGCGATGACCGGACAGATCGTGGAGCCTATGATGACGTCTATCGAAATACTCAAAGGAGGGTAGCGTTTGATGTTTTGTTTTAAATCTTGTCATGTCGTACCCTTAACAGTTTATTCTATTTTTGCTCTGCTTCAGCTAAATTAATAAGTACAAACCAAGCTTTAAAACTTCAATTAAAACAACAAACACCATCAACAAACATATAATAACTAAACAATACAAACAATCATCAAATAACTACCCAACAACCATTATTTTCACAAAATATCCCATACTAAAACACTTTCATCCCAACTTTACCTATATCTTAAATTATCCCCACTCCCATTAAACACCCCCTAGTCAAAAATCCATACCTAACCACTTCTCACTCCACAATCTTCCATAAACATAAATATCATACAACAAATCAAACAAACACAAATACTACAAATAAATAAAAATATATCAAAAAACAACAATCCCCCACAATTAACATAAAAAAAAACCCACATACCCCCCACCAACTTCCCATATCCCTCACAACCCCCATATACTATACCACATCAAACCCATACTTCTTTCACTCTCCCAAAAAACCATCCCTAACCCATCCTTACTACACAATACCCCCCAAAATAAATATATCATACACACAATCAAAACACCAAAATACCAACAATATATAAAACATTTATAAAAATTAATCATACTTACAATCCATCACCAAAATATCACAACACAACAACCAAAAATTACTAAATCACCTACCTCCCCCCCTAACTCCCCCCCCCCCCCCTCCCATCTTACCTTCCCACATCTCCCCCCCCCTTCTCCCCCCCCACCCAACCCCATCTCCCCTCCCCCCCTTATCCTCCCTTTAACTCAATTCCCTTACTACTTCCACATTCCCATTAACATTCCCATTAACATTCCATTAACTAACCCACTCAATAATATAACCCCCAATAACAACCATACAACTCACACACTCCCCCCCCCCTATCCCCATCCCCCCACCCACCCTACCAACACCCCCTATCCCACAACCAACACCCTACCCACATCTCCCATCCCCCCCCTCACCCCTACACACATAACACCCCCCCACAACCCCCTCCCACCAACTCCCCCCCCTCATACACCTCCAATACATCCCCCCCTCCTCTCATCCTCATCCTCCCTCCACCCTCAAACCCAAAACACCCCTCTACATCACTCCTAAATAAACCCCCCCCCCCTATACTTACTTACATAACTTCACACATTAACAATCACTACACCACCTCATCCAACCATCCCCCCTTACCACCATAAATACAAAAATCTAATTCCCACACAATCACATATTACTCTTTTACCCATCATAATCTAATACCCCAACACTAAAACCCTCATCCTCCAATCAATACCCCAATACCTATCCCCCTATACTCAACAACCCTATACTCAACAACATCCATTCATTCCACATCAACTACCACAAACACACACACCTAATAATAATAATATCTCACATCCTCTACAACCAACC